>PVKA01046411.1:0-14950 GCA_004027165.1 Ctenomys sociabilis
ACCCAATCTCTTCTGAGTGGGCCCACCTCTCTCCCCTCTCCAGCCTTCCCCCTTCTCTAGTAGCACAGGACAATGTGGGAAACAATGGAATTTTTTCTTGAAACTGGGCAGCCGAGAGAAGTGCCTGCATGACCAGAAACTGTCACTTCCCTTCCATGCTCTAAAAGCAGAAAATCATCTTCTTTGAACATACATGATAAAAGTTCCAAACACAAAAGCATGCTTCTGAGGCACTGTGCTTTGATATTCTGGAGCTGGTTCAGCTGGCAGATGAGTTGGTGGACACGCTGACCCTACAGCCTGCTGAGCCTATCAGCTCAGCCTCCTGATCTTGACAGTGTACTAGGCCACAGAGAAGCAGAAGGGTGCAAGAAGCAGGTGATTTCCTGGAAATACATCCCTGGGAAGGCAATTTCATGTATTAGGCCATCCAGGAAAATGATGTCACACTTTCCTAGGGGCTCTCAGTCACAGTGCTGTCCATCAGAGGGAAGGTCATATTCTTGACCTTGCCCCATTTACATTTCAAAATGAGCTGCTAGGTAGACTTCAGATTTGGAAATCCCACATCATGTGGAGATCCACTTTTAGCAGCATTTTGAGAGCTTGGGGGTGACTTTACCAAGACACTACTGGACAACTTCTTAGGGTGAAGTCTTGCAATGGTCTCCTGTACTACTAAAGTCATTCTGCTCATATGTTGGAGGTGGACAACAATGGCCAAGAAATGTTCACAGGTGCTTCCAAAGCTCAAGGTTTCACTTCTAGTTTCACGAACGCCCTGTCAGGCTGCTGTCAAGATTTCAGTCACTTAAACCACATCTCTTTTACCTTCCTTTCCTTTGCCAAAAGTGCTGCCTGCTTTGCCTGAGTGACTTTGAGGGCTTACTAAGCTGTCTTTGCTGTGGGGGAGATTTTCTGGAGCCAACAGGATCTTTTTTCTTTGATCTTCCTCCACCGTCTTTCCTGCGTAAAGACTACCCCTGCCTCTTAACCTGTTGTAATGATAATTAAATTTCAATGTGAGTTTGGAGATTTTCAGACTAGGACAGTGAGACATGCTTTGCCTAATGTTGTCAAGTCCAGGCCATTATAGGTTAAATTTATTTAGAGTATTTCCTTGCCTGTTGCTGGTGGAGAGGCTGGATATTCAGCTAACTACAGGGGTGAATAACACTGAGAGGCCTCCAGTGATGCTCTGTGCAAAGTTGAAACAAGACCCATTTTCAGCTGTATTCTTAACTTCAGTCTTCCCTCTTTAAACTATACCTGTCAATACTTTTGTAAGACAGAGTGTGTCATTTTTCATCCGTATGCCTCAAATTGCAGGCATCTCTCTTTACTGTTGAGCTCTCTTCCACTCCTGTGTCCATTTTCTCTTCCAATATTGTCCCAGTATTTCTTGTTCCCTGTCACACCTAAGCATGGTTCCTTTCACCTACAAGTCACTACTATCATCATTATGCTCCTTCCATTTTAGTGGGGGCAGGTTGAATCAAGAAGAAAGCAAATGTGATCAGCTGTGTATGTTGAAACACCATCTTCCCATATAGCTAGAACATGTCTAAATAAGACTTAACTACTCTGCTTTTGGTTAGTTTTAGCTATAAGAATAGATTATTCATCAAGAGTTATTCTGAGCCAATAAATTCAAAAGAGAGGAGTACATCCTTTTTATAAGGAGAGTAGAACAGATTGCTAAGCCAGAGTTGCTCCAATATGACTTCAGTATGCACAGTCTGCCCCACACCTTTGCTGGAATGGTTGAAAAGCCAACTGGATGATTTATTCAGAGCTGCCACTCAGTGAACAAGCAGGGTTCCTTCTCCTTCTAGAATACCATGCAGCAGCTCAGCTGGACATGCTAGAGACATGGCAGAGGGCTTGTCTGATCTGATTCTGCACACTGTGAATTTCTTCCACACTGTATAGCTCACAATGTGATTGTGTTTTGGCTTGGGCTTGCCTTTATCTTGTATCTTTTAAGTTTTAATTCATGAAGACTCAGATATGTTTCAATTTTACTCACCATTTTGTTTTAAAACATAATTTTCTGTTCTGATTTAGTCTATTGTATTCACTGCTGCTGCTAACTTTCTAAGGTGCATTGTGCCCCAGCTTTTGCTAAACTGAATCCCTATGGGTTCATCGCAACGACTGGGAGCATAATGGACTACAATGGTAGTAGCAGTGTCATGATCTGGTGTCCAATGATTGGACTAGATTCACAGCATTATTTCCATTTTATTCTTGCAATCTATCCTATAGCCAGTACACAGAACCATAGATGAATATTTTGTGATCTAAAGTGGGATATAACTTAGGTACATTGAGTGTACAGATGTCATGTTCGTAATTCAGTTAGTTTAGACAGATACCCACACTCATGAAACTAACACTTCACCCAGGAGCATTTTCTTGTGATCTTGTTAGGTCATCTACTTCATACTCAACCAGAAAATTACTATTTTAAGTTTTCTTGCATAGATTAGTTTTTTTCTGTTCTCAAGCTTCATGTGAATGAAAGCCAGCATAATGACTTTTCTTCTGTATGTCTTTTACTCAAATAAAATGTTTGTGAGAATCAACCATGCTGTTAACAATAATTTATTCTACAAACTGTGGTTTCAGCATGAATCCTGAGGGGACTTGACTGACCTTGGCAGATACAAAAGTTACATTTCTTATTATCTAAGTCTTGCTTTATCTTAGGCTTAACCATCCAGCAGTATAGTATAAAAATGAGATTAAAAAAGCAAAGCCATATTAATATACTGAGCTGTAGAAGGCTCAAGTCAACAGCTTCTGACATGGCCAGTCCTACAGAAAACCCACTACTATCATGGACTACTGGACTATACTGGAATATTTTGCTGAATTCATGCATGTACAATATTTAAGTGGCAGTGAAATACGCATCTCTGACAAAACTAAACAAAATAGGGAATACAAATGAAGGACCATTTTTTATCTGTATATACAAAACAGTTAGAATAGATATACAGCTACTTTCTCTTAATTCAATGAGAAGAAAGAATTGCTCTAATAGTGTTTGTGGACAGGATATCGTTTTTTCATCTGGTACTATGAATAACCACTATGAAGACAACAATGTGCAATGTATTAATTATTGACACTGTCCCACTGACTGGTTTTGAAACTGTCTCATTGCTACTTGTTTATCAATAAAATTAACAAAAAAGGGTTTAACATGAGCAAAGAATGAACTATTACACTAATCTTCACATTTCCATCTTATAAGTTCACATGTGAAGATTTTGATATATTTCATATTATATTTGAAGAAGAAACATTAAAGATTCTGTTTAAAAGAAAAAAATAATAATTTATTCTTGTTTTTAAAAAAAATTCCTGAGTACTAGTATCTACTGCTACAGTTTTAAAACAATCCATTCACTTGATGAATTTTCTGTTGTTACCAGTTTGCATTCTTAGAAATAAACAGAACATCCATAGACACATGATGGGTTTTGGATATTTGAATGCTAACATATAAAAATTTAGGGATGAAATCAATAGATTATACGGTAGGTTCTTATCCTGTCCATTAAAAAACCCCAACAAACAAAACCCACCTTGAAAGCCTGGATTCTTAATATTCATGGGACTAAGAAAGAATGTCCTGTATGTAACAAGACCAAGATGATAGCGGTCTATATTTCCTCCTGTCTCTAATTTGGAATCTGAGGCTTCATCATTTCAATCTGTCAACAAGTATTGTCATTTTCTCTTGGGAAGACATCTTTGGGTGAGTTCATTGTTATGGTTGTGTCTAGTTGTCTCCCGACAGCCACATGCAGTCATTGGGGCAGGCTTCTAGAATATGTGATTAACTCATGATCCAATGCTGGGATTATGGGTGTGAGTGCTTCACCCGCCCTGGGGTGGAAACCCTGAATGCAACATAAGAGAGGGAAAGAGGCTTCCAAGCTGCATCTGCTGCTGCTTTCCCTTTGGTCTTTGGTGTTTTCTGCTACCATGAACTGCTGGCCTCTGCCATGTGCCACTCTGCCTTACAGCCAGCAGGGTATGGACTGAAATATCTACTAACTGAGCTAAGTACACCTTTGCTTCCTTAATTTTGATGTTAGGTATTTTGTCCCAGTAACAGGTGACAAGTAACTAAGACACCCATGTCCACACCTATTAACTGTAACTGAGTGTTAAATGAGTCAGCATTCTCAGCACTCAGATTCTGTTTTCAACTGTACACTTCCTCAAATAGTTTTCAACATACCCTATAGTTCACAAAAAATATCTACCTTCTTCCCTAGTTTCCTACAGTGCTGTAAATAGCAGTGACAACTGTTTGACTGCCAAGGCTTAAGAGCTGAGAGTCAGATGAGATTCCTTTTTCTCCACATCTAGTCCATTCATAAACTCTGTCAACTTTCTTTATGAATGTATCCAGAATTTAGTCACTTCTCAGCAGCTCCACTGATGTCACCTTAGTCAAGGGCACTTGGTTCTCATGCCTGGGCTCTTACTGGTCCTAAAAGTATTCAGAAGGCCCTTCTGACAGCTCAGAGATCTCCAACTGATTTCTTATTTGTCTTTGAGTAATAACTAGTCACAGTACTTACATTAGCCCCATACTCAAGACCCTTCCGTCGTTTATAACCTATCCCTGACTCTCCTGCTGTCCCTTGGCTCTGGCCAATTCCCACTTTCAGTTTCTCAGCCAGCCCTGCATACTCTTGATTTGGGCATTTACACTCACCCTTTCCACTGCTGCCATGTTTTAACTTTAATGTTTTCTTCATTCCAATCTTTGCTCAGAGTTATTTTCCAGGCCCCTTCCATTACCTAAAAAAAAAATCTTTCTCTCTTGATCCCTATTAATTTTCCTTCATAGCTTCATTCCTATGACTTATTATATTTATTTTTCATGCACCTATCTAAATTTAATTGCATATCTTTCTCATCTCCCCCAAAGTTAAGCTCATGCATAGAAACAGTGATCTATAGTTTACTTCAATATCTTTGATGTTTATAATAGTATTGCATACACAGGATATAATACATGATTGATGGGTGACTCAGTGAACTAATTTTTGAACATTTAACACCTGAAAAAGACTGCTATGGCCCACCAAATGTATATTGCACATGATTTTTGTGGCTCTGCCTATTTCTGGATCTTCACCCATGTTTGTATGCTCCCTCTCACATCTATGTCTTGTTTTCCCCCATTGATGTACTGTGATGCAATCTTAATGGTATCTTCACCGGTCACTACACGTATCCTGCAGGATTACTCAGGATATTGACACAGTCTCCTCTGAAGAGAAGTGACATCTTGTCCAGGTTTAGCTCCCTGACAAGTTTCCTCAAAAGATTTAACATAGAACTACCATAGTACAGCAATCCTACTTCTGGGTATATATCCAACAAGAATGAAAAGCTGATCTCAAAGAGAGTTTCACACTCACATTTACTGAAGCATTGTTAACAGTAGTCAACAGATAGAAGAAAGCTGAACATCTATTAGAGATGGAATGAATAAGAAATCTGATATTCTATACAATGATCGTTATTCAACTTTAAAGTAGGAAATACTGATGCATCATACAACATAGGTGTCTTAAGGATATTTTGCAAAGTAAAATACAAAAGGACAGACACAAAAGGACAAACAGTGTATGATTCCACTTAGAAGAGGCTACAATGACCCAAATTCAAAGTCAGAAAGTAGAGTGGCTGCTGCTGGGTGTGTGTGTGAAAGTTGATCGTGTGTTGGACACAGAATTTTGGTTTTGCAAGATGAAAACATCCTGGAGAGCTTCTGTTTAAAAAAAGATTTAAAAAATTTAAAAATTAAAAATAAAAAGGTGCACATACTTGTCACTAATGTACACTTTAAAAAAGTTAGGTTGGTAAATTTTATTGTATGTGTATGAGTATGTGTTTCTGTTAATTATACCTGGGAAAAAATGTTTACATTCGATTATAGCTGTAGAGAGAGCTGGTTATCTTTCTGAACAGTTCCTGCCTCTGACATTCTTTCTCTTTGAACTTACACTACTCTCACATTTTAGACAGATTTGTACAGTGTTCTCTTGGTTTCATCACTAATCATTACATATGCATAGATACTTTTCCTTGGACAGATGTCAAGTACTGCTAGGGTAAGGTATCTTTCATGCCCCATGAGTTCAGAGATCAGTACAGTGAATACTCAAATTTGAAAATGCTCTCGTTACAGATTATCTTTGATGAATTGAATCAAGTCAGTAGCGATTATTCTTTAAGATTCTTTGTTTTTCAAGTATTGAAATGTTTATCAGTAGACACAAGAATATGAAATTGGGACATGAACATAAAACTTGCTAAATTATGTAGACTTATTTTTAATTTAAATTTACATAATTTGTTTCACATGCACACAAGCCATTTCCAGGGCATGAACACCTTCTTAAAACTAATCAGTTTTGTGCGAGTGAACTGTGTTTCATTTAAAAAGACTTAAGTGATACTAGTGTTTTAATCTGTGATAGCTATAATAACTTTTTCACACAGCAAATTGTTCCAGAAACAGATTTGTTCCTTGTCCATGTTTGTACATCTCTTAGATACCTTTCCACTTATTTTTATTTTTCCTCCACTTAAACATATCTGGACACTTCTGCATAAGCACTCATTTAAAATGAATTACTTGACCTTTAGGAAACTATTGACATTAATTGAATAAAATGATGTTTTTCCAAACTTTGTTCTTTCAGCTATTTTGTGAGCCATGTTATTCTGAAAAGAAACAATGTCCATTCAAGAATGAGGCACTGACATTTTCTCTACCAAGACAGCTTTAATAATTTATTATCAACAAATATTTTACAGTTGTTGAACTTAAAAATCAAGAATCAGACAATTTACTGATATAGATTATACACTGTATATCTTCCTCATGGACTTAATCATGTATTATTTTGTGTCATTTCTGCAAAGATGAAAAGATCTACAGTCACAGCATGAGCATATGTACATTTAATATTTTTAGGGTACATTGCTTTAAAAGTCAGCACTCACTTTCAGAAAAATAGAATAATGTAAGAGCTGATTGGCTGATACAAAGAAAAATAATCTCTTTTGGATTGTGAAGTAGCCAAATGGTGCAAATTCCATATAATTTGGATGGTAGTAGATAAAGGTTTCTTGTTCTTTCACATGGAAATTGAAAGAACTACTATCTTCTTATAAATTTTGGGGGACACTTTTCCTCAACTAGAGATAGAAATTTTGGCTCAACAGCATAACCACCACCAGATAATGGTGGGAACTCTGCACCTGCAGCCCAGAAATCCAATGAATAAGTATAGATAAAAATATTTCAATATTGAGCTTTCATTGCCAATTAATAAACCAATTTACTGCTTTATATTTTTACTGGGTATAAATTAGGTTATTGTGTATCACTCCTGGAAAATTTCAAGACTTTTTATTATTTTGTTTGCTTGTTTGGCTTTAAGGTGTGATACTTCCATTTCTATCCACCATTCCTGGACACTGTTACCCTTATAGATCACATTAAGACATAGCAAGGCATTATGAAAGATCAAAATTAGAACAACAATAAAAAATCCATGTAGAAAATGATAAGCACTTGAATTGATACAAGGGAGACAGGACTTGCTAGTGATTATTCCTGAATGGGGAATGGTGGTGTGCGCATGATGCAGACGTTTCTGTTGGTTTCATTTGGCAGACATGGTGCTGGAAGCACAGTGAGAGCTGCTTGTCCACAACAGGAGCTGTGGGCCTACCCAGAGAAGAGGGTCAGGATGAGAAGCACGGAAGCCAGGGTCTTGTGTGTGTGACACCTTTGGGAGAATTTATTGACACTGTTTGTCGTGGTGCTGTGGATTGAACCCAGGGCCTTTACATTGATCTAGAGTCCTAGCCCTTTTTTATTTTGGGATAAAATCTTGCTAAGTTGATTAGTTGCCCAGGCTTGGTTCAAGCTAATGATCCTCCTGCCCCTGCCTCTCTGAGTGCTGGAATCATAGGGATGCACCACCACAAACAGTGTCTGGCCCCTCTTGGCATTCATGCATGGTTCATTCCATTTTATGAATGATTTAAACTTAATTAAAGATCCATTACAAATTTCAGGCACCCCTTGACTTCCATATTTATGCTAATATTAGTTACTTTGATATAGTTATATCTGATATAATATTAATGTATATATATATATGTCTTTATTATGTTTTGCTGTAATACTTAACTATTATAATAATAATCAACTCTCCTTCATAGGATATTTTAGGAAGATTAAATATATGTGAAGCAACCCATAGAATGCTTGGTATAATGTCCAAAAGGGGTTAGTTTTTTATGTCATATTTCCATCTCCCAGTGTAGCAGAAGATACCCTCCCCCAGCCACTTTTCTTAGCTGTCCAGGTACTAGTGTTGGTTCCAGTTCCTGTTACTTTCGTTTCTTAGAAATGGCTGGTCACTGTGATGCGTACTGTAAGAACCACTCCCCACTGACAAGCCATTCTGCCTCTGTGCCTTCTGCTTGCTTATTCTATGAAAGCCCTGGACCACCAGAGACCAGCACCTGACATTTTGGAAATGACCCCAATCAGTGCCCATTGGTGTAAAAATAAATCTGCCTCTGAATTCTGGATGTCATTTTGGTATTTCTGCTTGACGCAGCACTGTGTCTGTGCAGAATGCCAACTTTTAGTGCACTGGTTGTGTGTTTAGCACAATGAGCACCACCAACTACCTCGTCAGTGAGCAAATGTAATTTCAGTATCTGGCTGAAGGCCTAAGCATAATCACTTTTAAAGCTTTCAAAATGGGCCTAATGTACAGCCCACTTTAAAAATCAGCAAGTTATATTAGTTTTTGAGGTGTCTTTTAGTAGAGTTTGTGAACCTGAGATCTTCACCTGTGTGCTAATGCAGAATCTCTGTCCTGTGCATGTAAACTCTCAGATTTTCATGAGGCAGAGTATCTTCTGCTTCTTTTATCTATCCTTCTATCTAAGAATGGCATGGAACAAAATGTATAAAAGTCAAAAATTGCAAATAAAGAAAATAAAAGTAATGATTAAAGAATAGTTCGTTTTTCTTCAGATTCATTTTCACTATGAAAGTGCTATCAACCTCAAGGGCATTAATGAAATAATCCTCAAATTTTCATTAATTTTTTCTTGACAAGTTGTTAATACTTGTCATGGTATTTATGAAACAGTAGGAACCTATTTTTGGAATAACAACTTTCTCTGTCCTGAATGTGTTAAAAAGGAATGATCAAACTCTGAAATATATTGAGGAAAAAATCTTTATAGCATTTTAAAAATGAGCAAATTATATTATTTATTAATTTTCTTTCTAATATAGAATTCATGGCTAATCTTATTCAGATGAATGTCAACATTTTTCAGGATTACTATCACCCTGAGCACTTTTGAATTTTGTTGAAGTCCTTAGTAAATTGGGTTAAATCCACATTGACGTGAGAGGTCTAGGTTGAAAATTTAACACAGAGACAATAATCTTGTTATCTTATTCAGTGTCACATGGGGGTTCTCTTAAGGTATTGAACTTAACCTATTTTAGATCAAAGAAAGTGTGCATTGTCACTGCTGAATGTGTAGAAACTAAAGCTGAGCAACTGGGTGGGCGCTAAACCATAGTGCAAATGTGTTTTGGTGGTGTGGGTTCATCTGCTCATGTTCTGCTGCCTGAAGAATGCTTCCCTATGTGTGAATTATGAGCTTTCTCCAAGCTACTGTGAGTGTTTCCAACACCATAGCAGATGACAGTGTTAAGAAACAAGGGGAAGTACGTGCGCCTGCCTATACATTGTGACATACAATGAGTTTGAAAAAGCCAAAGTTTGGATTTCATCACAAAAAGTTTGCATAGCAATGGGTTTGTAAATTGGTTATAGGGCTTTATGAAACCTGTGAAACACAGATGTGTCTTTATGTTAGTTTTCAAAACAATCTGCTATGCTTACAAGACTTTCTCCATTTTCTTTATAGACTGGAAGTTGATTTTCCCATTTGTGTTCATCTTATGTTTTTCTAGCAGTGACTTCACCTTCGTCTGACGCTGTCATTTCTGGTCATGAAAAATAAAACCTTAACTGTCTTCTCTTCTAATGCATCCCACCTGGATGCATCATAGGCTGCCACCTCCTCTGGTTATTGTCAAGGAGGGAGGTGCTAGACACTTCACAGCCTGGCTCCAGGAAGTGTGTCAGATGTCTCCATTGGAGGATTTGAATTTGAATAGTCTTAATCTCTAGAAGGTGAAACAAAGAACCATGGCAGCATTGATCTGATAATCATCAACAAAAGAGGAGAGATCCACACTCCACTGAATGATATCTGAGTTTCTTCAGCTTCCTTCCTTAGGTCTTTGAAGTCCCTGAATATAAATATTTTATGTGATCCAGGTTCGCAGGCACAGATGGAAGAAGGCCGTGAGAGCAAGTGTGAGGCTCAATGTTATGCAGGAGCTAAAGCTGAACCCTGAGAACAGGGGGCTTCCATCTCAAGAGCAAGCAATGTAACTTGTCCTGTGAGGTGATCTAGCTTCTAAAACAAATCCAAAGAGCTGACATTTCTCCAGCAGTTAAGTTTGGAGAAACTACTTCACCTTATAAACAGTATATCAAGAACCAAATTCCAGAATTTATGATTTAGATTATATTAAAAAAAGACTTGCCATTTTCACTGGGATTACCAGTTACTGTAAATACTAAATTCATGGACTGGGGTATGGGAGATATTAGTTGTTTCTTGTTTCCTTTTTGCTTCTTCTTTTCTGATTGCTCCTGTTTAGCAGAGAGGAGACTGTCACATTTGGGTTCATATGAAGTTTTGTACATGTTTTGCACTTAAGTTTTGTACAAGTTTTGTACTTAAGCAATCAGAGGAGGACTTTAAAGCCATTGATGCTATTCAAATAGCAAGGAAAGCAGAGACAAATGACTTCTTTGGTGAACATCATTGGTAGATGTTAATCGAAGGCAAAGGAAGAATCCACAGACCTAAGCAGGTCTGTGTGAGGACTCTGCTGCAGACAGGTGCTTCCAACTGAACAACTGTGATTTATAGCAGGATGGGCATCATCACCAAGGCATTGTTCATACTAAGTAGCTGAAGTCAACCAACCAGCCCACCCCCAATCAGTGAAAAACTCTATTTTTGCCATGGGAGGAACATG
Organism: Ctenomys sociabilis; assembly: GCA_004027165.1. NCBI lineage: Eukaryota > Metazoa > Chordata > Mammalia > Rodentia > Ctenomyidae > Ctenomys > Ctenomys sociabilis. The sequence goes on from PVKA01046411.1 coordinate 11,210, forward strand.
GCTATCTGTGGGTCTCCGAAGCATCCCAATGACAGCGGCCTTCTCTCTTCATTCCCTGTTTAGTGATTGCAGAGAACATCAAGAAAATACTTCTTTAGAAGTGTTTTTTTTTTTTAAATGTTCCTCTTTTCTTTATCATTTTTCCCTTTTTCTTTCCCTGACTCATTCACTTTTTTCTCTCTCATCGTAGGCAAAGTTCTAATTTTGCCTTTGGTATCTCCCTATTCCTTCCCTTCTTCTTAGAGCCCTAGAGCTAAAGTCAATAGCAGAGAGTCCAACTGTGAGAAAACCTGATACTGGGTGATATCAGGTATCTGGGTGCCTCAATTTCCTAGTCTGAAAATCTGGATGATTATAGAACCTATAGAAGAGGCTGTCATGATTACTAAGGAAGATGATATTTATGAAGTGCAAAGGATAGGGCTTGGCATATAATTACAGGCATTATCACCATTGTCACTATCATAACTATTATTATTATCCCTCAGGTCCCTATTTTGTGGCAGGCATCTTCTTGGGCCTTGAGAATACACAGAACAATGAGATGGGAAACTCCCAGCCTTCCTGGGTTTACAACTATTATGTGAGTTGGAGTAGTTTAATGTACACCTTGACCCAGGAGTGCATTTTCTTTAGCAGAAAATAAGAACAAGGCCCCCTGTATCGTTTTCTTCCAGAAAAATGTCCAGTTCTGGGGCATGACTCTTTCTGTGATCGCTTGGGTGCTGTGGCATTGCACTGTCCTACATATGGGAACTGCTGGAAGCTGCTGGTGGCAACTGCTCAATGGGCTACCCCAGGGTCTGGACACCAGACTGCCTGCTAAGTTATGTGTCTCTTTGCTGGTGTATAAGGCTACACTATGATTGTCATTCAAAATATGTCCCAGAAGCTCGTGTTTTCTGAGGATGAGATTTTGGGAGGTAATTGAGCTGTGAGAATTCTAACTTCCCCTGTAGGTGAGTCCAGCCATGAGATCAAATTTTGGTAATGCTATATTACAGTTATTGGGAAGTAATAGAAACAGGAGGCAGGGGGTAACTGAAAAGAGGGTATCATGGGGGTACAGTCTTGGGGGTGATATCTGGCCTTCCTTCCTCTCTGCCTCTTTCCCCTTTTATTGCTTCCCTGCTGCTGTGAGGTGAGCACTTCTCCTGCCGTGCCCTCTCCCTATGATGCTCTGCTTTGTCCCAGGGCTAGCACTATGAAGGCAGCCCAACCATGGGCCAGAACCTCCTTATATCTAATTATATCAGGTATTTTGTTGGAGAATGATGCACAGTTTTGACTAATGCAGCTACTGGCTTTGCTGCAGACTGACTGTCAGATTTTGACAGATGAGCAGTCAAAACAGAAACTCACTGATTTCTGAGGCTAAAATTTATCAAGAGCACCTATGTGCCTGCCACTCGGTGAGTATTCTGCATATATAGTCTTTCACAATGGCCTGAACAGTTGAGTACCATTGAGGTCACTGGACTGGTTACAGAGCATAAGAATGGTGACCATGTTCCAAACACAGATCTGAGTGACTTTGGCCCTGTGTGCACCTCACTGCACTGTGTTAGTTTTAAAAAGTATTTTAGATGATCAGGTCCTCCAGCAAAATTCACTTCTGAGCAGGATTGTTTTCTGAGCTCCCTGCTCACCTGTGGCCAGGGTACTTGAATGACAATCTTGTTAGAGTGACAACTGTTGGGTGTCAGCAGGGAGTCTTACAGATGATCATTGTCATCACTGTTTAAAAATTTGTAAAACAACCTAGCAAAGCTGTAAAGCATGTGCATGCAGGTATACTCACCAACACATACACACATGTGCGTACATGCACTTGACACACATGCACACACATACACATATATGCACATACACATATACACATGGCCATTTACATATAGACAAATGCCATTTTGAGCATTTGGACATAGAAAACTCCATTGGAGGATGCCTGAACACATTATTGGAAATGAAAGGCAAAGAGGAGTGTCAGATGGCACTTAACCAGGTGCTGTCGACACCAGCATTGACCCCAACAGAATAGATATGACCTGAAGAATAACCAGACAACAACTTGATGGGTGTCTTTCCAAGGTAGGGTGTCTGCCACCTCTATTGATCTAGTGCTATGCTCTAGTGGCACCTGTTGCATCCCCTTTAGTTTCTGGTGGCAGTGGATTTCTGGATTCTCCAATGGGTTAAAATCCTCCTCAAGCAGCCTCTATAAAGGATCACTGGTTTACAGAGACAACTAAAGATTAGATTACACGCACTTCTAGTATTTCCTTAGGCAGCACTTTAAAATTTGCACTGATGCATTTTTATCTGGGAGGAACTCAGTGTTTGGATTCAAAAGATAAGGCTAAGTTAGATCAGTGAAGCATCTAGCTATGTATATCACAAGAAGGGTGAAATTTTCTAGAATGGAAGATGTTAGTCTTTCCTATCCAGCATCTTTTGTCCCTTAGGGCATGAGCTATCTGTCACAGTTCAGCAGGCAGAAACCCAGCAGGCATATTTTCTCAGGCCTATAGATTCTGTCTTAAATGGAACTTGCTTCAGTTCTATAGAGAAAAGAACAGAAGATGTGTACATTCCTAAATGCATATTGAGAATGAAAAGCAAATGGTAGGAATGAGACAGGCACACAACTCTTAGCCAGGAGCCTTTGAAACACTTTGTTAAAGCACAAAGATTTCTTTGGACTTCCTTTCAGAGCCACATTTGTCTGATGACACATCTAAAGAGGAGCTGATCTTGAGCAATCATACCTCACACCAAATTCCTGCTCATCTGGAGACTCTGAATATCACCTTATTTGTAAGTAAGGTCTTTGAAGATATAATTAACTATAATGAAGTAAGGCAGACTTTAATCCAATGACTAGTGTTCTTATAAGACAAAGAGATGGAGAGGAGGCAGAAACAGAGACTGGAATTATGATCCACAAGCTCACAGAGTGCTGTTGGTGGCTATCGGAAGCTAGGAGAGAGGCATGACAGCTTTATTCTCACAGCCCTTTGAAAGAACTTGACCTTGCATTTTTGGCCTCCAGAACGATAAGAGAATTGACTTTTATTGTTTTAAACTATTCATTTGGTGGTAGTTTGTTATAGCAGCCTTGGCCTCCTAAAAACTGAACACATTAATGGACCAAGAATGCCCATGAACTTATAAATTTAACAAATGTCTACAGATTTTTAACATAGAGTGGATGTTTTAGATATTGTTATTAGAATGCAGTTAGCCTCAGGGAAGAACAGGTGGACCTTGAATGGAGAAGAGTATGTGAACAAGAAATGAGAAAAGGTAGGCAAGGAGGTCAAGAACCACAGTGGAGTAGGATGGGCTGGGAAGAACACATTCCTCATGGGAGAGGAGGAGGAGAGGCCCTTCAGTGACTTTCAGAGCAGATTATTCATACCCATCCAGTGTCTGTTAAGGACACACTAAACCTGCTGAATCCTTCTCTCTACCCTACAAGGTTGTGCTACTCTGCTTTGTATTGTTGGGACAAAATCTCTGAGAAAAACAACTTTTAGGAGAAAAGGTTTATTTTGGCTTTAGGTTTTAGAGATTTGAGTATATGATCACTTGGTTCTGCTGAGTCCAGGCCTGTGGTGGGCAGAATATGATGGCAGAAGGATGTGCTGGGGGGTAGCTGCTCACCTCATACAGACAGGCAGTAGAGAGGGTGAAAGGGGCCAGGGACACGATGTGCACTTTAGGGGAGTGCTCCTAGTA
>PVKA01046412.1:0-14982 GCA_004027165.1 Ctenomys sociabilis
TGGATGAGTCACGGCCAATTCTTGACAAGTTTTCTCTGTGTGTGAGCCTGAGAGAAAGTTTTCTCTCCATGTGACTCTCCCCAGGCACACTATAGAATTTCGATCCCTTTCCTCTGTGGCTCCATAATGTCCTTGTTCAGAAAACTTGGGGCTCAACTGAGTTTCATGATGTTGCACTACTGGTTCTCCTATGTGCTGAGTCTTCGATGACCTTGAAAGGCTAGGGCCAAAATGTTGGCTGGCCTTGTGGCTCTTCTATTTCTACAATTTTGATCTGTGAGCTTAGGTTGTTAACCATCCAAAAGAAAAGCTGATTAGTACCCTGCAACATATGCCATTCACTTTGCCTTATCTGACTCAGTTGTTTTCAGTAGTTGTTGTGCATTTCTATTTGTATCTTCTTTTTGCTTCTTATACTAGGGAGACTATCAGATATTTGCACATGTGTGTCTGGTTTATTTCACTTATGAGTATATGTTCAAGTAGCATCCACTTCAATATACATGCTTCAAGCTTATCATTGTTAATAGCTGAATAAAACTCCATTATATAGAAATACCACATCTTTTTCAACCATTCCTCATGTGATGGACATCTTGGTTGTTTTCAAGATTTTGCTATCTCAAATTGTGCTGCTATAAACATAGGTACACATGTATGACTATGATATGATGTTTTCATTTCCTCTAGGAAAATTCCCAGTACGGGGCTAGCCAGCTTGAATGGGATTTCCAGTCCTACTCTTTTGAGGAGTCTCCACACTGGCCTCCACAATGGTTGTACCTGTGTACATTCACACTAGCAGTGGAGATGTGTTCCCTTTTCTCCACAACCACTCCAACACTTGTTGTTGCTTGATTTCTTTATGATAGCCATTGTAATTTTCTGTGAAAAGATCTTTGACTTCCTTGGTTAAGTGAATCCCAAGTTATTTTATTTTCCTCGGTGTTATTGTAAAAGATATTGTTTCTATTGTTTCCCATTAAGTGTGCTTGTTATCTGTGTAGAGAAATGCTATTGACTTTTGAGTATTGATTTTGTATCCTGCTGTGCTATTGAATTTCCACATCAGTTCTAGTAGTTTCTTGGTGGAATTTTTGGGATCTTCCAAGTAAAGTATCATGTCATCTGCAAATCGTGATAATTTGACTTCTTCACCTATTGTTATTTTCTTTATTTCTCCCTCTTTTCTAATGGCTGTTGCTAATGATTCAAAGACTATATTGAATAGGAGGCATGATAGAGGACATCTTGTCTTGTATCTCATGGAAGAGTAAAAGATTTCAGTTTTTCCCCATTTAGTAGTATATTAGCTTTTGGGTAGTAATAGATGGCTTTTATCAAGTTAAGGTAGAATCCATCTATTCCAATTTTCTGTAGGACCTTGAACATTAATGAATGTTGGACTTTGTCAAAAGCTTTCTCTGCATCAATTGAGATCATCATAGGTTTTTAGATTTCAGTCTATTAACATCATGTATTAAACTTATAGATTTTTGAATATTGAACCATGCTTGCATCCCTGGGATGAATCCTAAGTGATCATTGTGTATGATCTTCTTGAGGATTTGCTGTATTCTATTTGCTAGGATCTTATTCAGTATTTTTGCATCTATATTCCTGAGAGAGATTGGCTTATAGTTGGCCTTTCTGGTTGTGTCTTTCCCTGGTTTTGGAATCAGTATATTACTTGCCTCCAGAAAAGATTTTGGGAGGGATGTTTCCTTGTCAATTTCATTGAAGAGTTTGTGGAGTGAAGGGATTCTATCTTCTATAAATTTCTTTTAGAATTCATCTGTTATTCCATGAGGACCTGGACTTTTCTTTGTCGGTAGGCTTTTTGTTACATTTCATAGTTTGTTGGCTGTTATTGGTTTATTGAGAGTTGTTATATTTTCTTGGTTCAGTTTTGGTAATTTGTGCCTTTCGAGGAATCTGTCCATTTCTCCTGTTCTGTGAGCACAAAGATTCTCGAAGTAACTATCGATAATCTTCCAAATTTCCACTGGGTCTGTCGTGATTTCACCCTTTTCATTCCTTATTGCATGTATTTGAATTTTTTCTTGCCTCTTTTTTGATAAGGTTGGATGGAGGCTTATTAAGTTTATCTAGTCTTTCCAAGAACCAACTTTTTGATTTGTGGATCCTTTGAACTGTATTCTTCATCTCAATTGAATTAATTTCTGCTCTCATCTTTATGATTTCTTCACATCTTTGCATTCTGGGTTTCATTTGCTCTTCTTTTTCTAGTTGTCAGAGGTGCAACATTAGGGTGCTAATTTGTTCCCTTTCTGTTTTCCTAATGTGTGAGTTCATAGCTATGATTTTTCCCTTAAAGAACTGCTTTCATCACATCGCATAAATTCCGGTAAGTTGTGGTTGAATTTTCATTGAGTTGTAGATATTGTTTAATTTCTTTTGTGATCCATTGATTGCTGAGTAGGATGTTGTTTAATTTCCATGAACTTAGCGGGTTTTTCTGGTTTCTTTTGTCATTTATTTCCAGTTTCATTGCACTGTGGTCAGATAATATGCATGAGATAATTTGTATTTTCTTGCATATACTTATGCATGATCTCTGGACTAGTATGTGGTCTATTTTGGAAAATGACCCGTGTGCAGCTGAAAAAAATGTGTATTCAGCTGTGGTTGGGTGGAACACTCTGTATATGTACACCAGGTCCATTTGTTCCAAGCTCTGGTTCAGTTCTGCTACTTCCTTGCTAATTTTTGGTCTGGTTGATCTATCTTTTTGAGATAAGGGGGTGTTAAGGTCTCCTGTTAAGATTGTGTTCTTAGACATTAAGTTTTTCATGTCTGTTAAGATTTGTCTTACAGTTTTGGATGCTCCTGTGTTTGGTACATTAATAGTTATGAGTGTTACCTATTGCTCTTGAATTTTTCCCCTGACCAGTATATAGTCACCTTCTTCGTGTTGTTTGATCATTCTTAGTTTGAATTTGAGACTGTCTGAGAACAGAATTGCTACTCCTGCTTTTTTTGAGGTGGTGGGGCATGTAGTATTTTTTTCCATCCTTTGACTTTGAGCCTATGAGTGTCCTTTTGAGTTAAGTGTGTTTCTTGTATGCAACACATTGTTGGATTTTGTTTCCTAATCCCTTTGCCAGTCAATTTGTCTTAATTGGCGAATTGAGTCCATTTACATTGACAGATATAATTGAAATGTGTTGACTTACATTTGTCATGGTATTTACCTGGTGTTGTTTACTCATTTGTATCTTGTGTTTAATTGCCTGTCCTTTTTAGTGGGTTCCTTCTGTTCTTATTCTTTTTCTATTTTTATTTATTTTTATTTTTTAATTTTTTTGTGTTCTTATTCTTGAAGTTCTGGTCATTGCGGTCTCTATCTAGAACATTTTTCAGCAGCCTGTGAAGGGATGGCTTTGTCATGAAATTCTTTAGTTGTTCTTTGCCGTGGAAGTATTTCACTTCTCCATCAAACCTGAAAGAGAGTTTTGCCGGGTATAATAATCTGGGATGGAACTTGTTTTGTTGCAGGACTTAAAGAATTCTGCTTCATGCTCTCCTTGCCTTCATGGCTTGTGTACAGAAGTTGGCTGTAATTCTGATGGGTTTTTACTTGTGTTGAAGTTATTTGGTGTTCTGTATGCTTCAGTGACCTGAATGTTGGATTGTTTCCTCATATTTGGGAAATTTTGTGCAATTACTTCTCCCCAAATTCTTTTTATGTCATTTGTATTGACCCTTTCATTCTTGTTGAATGGTATTGTTAAATACCAATTTTTCTCACATTGTTCATCGTGGCATCCATCATCTTGAATATGATGGATTATTTTTTCCTGCATTCTTGTTGTTTTTAAGAGATCCTTTCTCACCTTTTGACAGCTGTACCGGCATCTTCAAAATCTGAAACTCTGTCTTCGCTTTCACTCAAACGGTTTTGTAGAGTCATGATTTATATTTTTAGTTCCTCTATATCTCTTTGATTGTGTTTCATGCATTCCATTTCTTTTCTGTATTGGTCATTGAAGGAATCCATCATATTTCTGACATGTATCCATGTCTTCTCTAGAGGTAGGTATTAATTCTTTTTCTGCAGAGTTTCTTCCATGTTGGGTTTCCTCTGTATATTTCCGGAGTTGTTTCTGTATTTCAGATGCTATGATTTCAAAGAATTCTCTTTTTTCAAAGAATTCTTTTTGATTTCAGAAGTTGTTTCTGATTTTAGTTCCTCATGACATTTCTGCTGTTGTTTCTTTGCTTAAAACGCTGTTAATTTATATGTTTCAGCTGGAATAGTGCTGTCTGCACTTGTTCTGAATGAGCATGGCTTTCCCCCTCCGTTGTTTCTGCATTTGATTCTTTATTTCAGATGCTATGTATTCAGATATTTCTTGTTTTATTTCAGGAATTAATTCTCTGAGTTCCTCTATACCTTTTTGCTGTTGTTCCTCTGCTTCTGTATGTGTTAATTCATTCATTTCAGCTGAGCTAGTGTTGAGTCCACTCACTGGTGGACTCGAGGCCTGAGATTGCATTTTTCTCCTTGTCTTTGTCATTCTGTATAGCAGTGACCTCTGACTTTTGGTGTAGAGCTTTGGTACAGCGGTAACCTTAGCATGTAATGAGATTTGGTTGCCAGTTTATTAAGTTTGAGATTATCCAGTTATTCCTGGCCTGGATCTAGCTTTTCTGCTCAGTTCCTTTTTGCTCCATCTCCTGCGCTTCCTGTCTGTTGATTGCTGGCCAAGCTTCACTGGGTTTGGGGCCCCTGCATGGAATCAGGATCACTGGGAGAGGGGATTGCTGGGAGAGGTTCCACCGGCACTGTGAGCCTGGAGCTCTCACTCACTGGGCGAGCTGCGATGGGTCTGGGGCCCCTGGATCTTTAGTGCTAGTTTTCAGGTATCTCGACACTGATTTCCATAATGCTTGTGCCTGTCTACATTCCCAATAGCAGTGGAGAAGGGTTCCTTTTTCCCAACAGCCTATCCAACATGTTGGTGTATTTCTTTATGATACCATTCTTTCTGAGGTGATATAATCTCTTTATTGTAATTTGCATTTCATAGATCCATAGTGATGTGGAGCATTTCTTCAAATATTTATTCGCTTCTTTAATTTCATCCTCTGAGAAGTGTGTGATCATCTTGGATGCTCATTTCTATATTGGGTCTTTAAAGTTAGGTGCCCTAATGCTCTTTTTTTTCTTCATGAATTCTAGAGAGCACACCTTTTCTGAGAATTTATATGTCAAGACTTTCTCCAAATTTGTGGGTTGTCTTTCGGGTTTGTTGGTAATTTCTTTGGATATTGAAAAACTTCTCAATAGGAAGAGGTCCCAGTTGTTAGTTTTTCAAGTGCTATCTGTGCGATTTGTTTTTTGTTCATGAACTCTTTGCCTACCCCTATGTCTTCAAGAGGTCCTCGTGCTTTCTCTTCCAGGAGATTACATGAAAAAATTCTTCACATCACTAGCCATCTGTGAAGTGTGTACTAAAACAACACTTTCCCACCCCAGGAAGAAAAGCTATCTTAAGGAAGTCCACGAATTTTTCTCTTTTAATATTTAGATTTTAAATCCTTTTTGACTTTAGCTTAGTGCATGGCAATAGACCTGGGTCAAGTTCTAGTTTTTGACATTTGTGAGCTATTTTTTCCAGCTCCATTTGGTAAAGAAGCTATCTTTCATCCAGTGAGCATGTTTAGCCTATTCATCAAAGATAAGGTGTCTGAGTGTTTTTGTAAAGGCTTCTCCATCTTCTAGTCCACTCTATTAATCGTGATGTCTATTTCATTGCCAGTACCATGCTGATTTTATCACAGTAGACTTGTTGTATAATTTCAAGTCAGGAATTGTAATGGCTTCTGCCTTGTTTTTGTTACTCAGGACTGCCTTTGCTATTCTAGGTATTTTCTGGTTCCAAATAAATTTCAGTAATGATTTCTGTAGTTCTGAGAGGTATGTTGGTGGCAGTTTGGTAAGGATTGCATTAAATTGGTACAGCAATTTTGGGATTATTTTCAACTTCACAATGTTGGTTCTTCCTATCCAGGAGCATGGAATATTTTTCTATTTTCTGAAGTCCTTTACGATCTCTTTTTTTTTTTCATAGTACTGTAATTTTTTTGCGAAGATCTTTGACTTCTTTAGTTAGATGAATTCCATGGGAGTTCATTTTCCTCAGTGCTACTGTGAAAATATTATTTCTCTAATTTCCCTCTCAGTGTGTTTGTTATCTCTGTATAGGAATGCTGTTGACTTTTGGCTATTGACTTTGTATCTTGTTATGCTACTGAATTTGTGAATTAATTTTGTAGCTTCTTGGTTGATTTTTTTGGGTGTTTCAAGTTAAGTGTCATGTCTTGTGCAAATGATGATAATTTAACTTCTTTACCTATTCTTATTCCTTTTATTTCTTTGTCTTGTCTAATGTCTCTAGCTATGATTCCAGAACTATATTGAATAGGATTGGTGATAGAGGACATCCATGTCTTGTATGAGATCTAAAAGTTTTTCCTTTTTCCCCATTTAGAATTATATTAGCCACTGGGTTGCCATAGATAGCTTTTATCTGATTGAAGTAGCAGCCATCAGTTCCAATTTTCCGTAGGACTTTGAATATGAGTGCATGTTGGACTTTGTCACAAGCCTTTATGCATCAATTGAGATGCTCCTGTGGTGTATAGTCTTTGCTCTATTGATATAATGTATTATATTTATAGATTTTAAAATATTGAACAATCTTTGCATCCGTGGGATGAATCCTATCTCCACCTGATGTATGATCTTCTTGTTCATTTGCTTTATATTGTTTGCTAGGATTTTTAAAGGATTTTTGCATATATGTTCATGAAGGAGGTTGGCCTGTAGTTCTCTTTTAGTTTCTCTTCCCTGGTTTTAGTATCAATATAATATTTTCCTATAGGAATGATTTTGGGAGAACTGTTTTCTTTTCAATTTCATTGAAGAGTTTGAGGAGTATGTCTCATAGAATTTAGCTTTGAATCCATCAGGATCAAAACTTTTATTTGTCAGTAGGTTTTTTTTTATTGCATTTGTTATTTCATTGGCTTTTTTATTATTGAGAGATGTTCTATCTTCTTGACTCAGTTTTGGTAATTTGTACCTTTCTAGGAAGCTGTCCATTTTTTTCTGTGCCTACTATTATGTGCGAGTAAAGATTCTCAAAGTAGCTATTGATAATCTTTTGAATTTCTAGTGAGTCTGTGGTAATTACACCCTTTTTCATTCTTTATTGCTTGTATTTGAATTCTTTCTTTACTCTTTTTATGAGGTTAGCTAGGGGCTTATTGATTTTATTTAATCTTTCAAATAACCGACTTCTTGATTTGTTAATTCTTTGAACTGTTGTCTTCATCTCAACTGAGTTAATTTCTGCTCTAATCTTTTATTTTCCAGTTCAAGGGATTGAATTGAGACCCTTGCTCTTGCCTAGGAAGTACTTATTCTACTGAGTCATCTCCCTAGCCCTCTTTTTTAAATCTTTTTGATTTCTTCCCATTATTGGGCCTGGGATTGGTTTGCTCTTCCTTTTCTAGATGTTTGAAGTGCAGCATTAGGCTATTCATTTATTTCCATTCTGTTTTCCTAATGTGTGAGTTCACAGGTATACATTTCCCTCTGAGAACTGCTTTCATTGCATTCCATAAATTCCAAAAATTTGTGGTTGAAATTTCATTGAATTGTAGATATTTTTGAATTTGTTGTTTAATTTCATCTTTACTCCTTGGTTGCTGAGTAAAGTGTTGTATAATTTTCATGTATTTATGCATTTTTTTCTGGTTTCTCTTGTTGTTTATTTCTACTTTCATTGCACTGTGGTCAGATAATATGCATGGGGTAATTTCTGTTTTCTTGCATATACTTAAGCATGACCTATGGACCAATATGTGGTCTATCTAAGCAAATGACCCATGTGACCACAGTGTAATGAAACTGGAAATTAAGAACAAAAGAAACCAGGAAAACCCAATAAATCAATGGAAACCAATCCCAAATCCCAAAGACTGCTAGAAATCATAAAGATTAGAGCAAAAATTCATTGAATTGAGAAGAAGAATACAATTCAAAGAATTAGTGAATCAAAAAGTTGGTTCTTTAAAAGATTAAGTAAAATTAATAAGCCCATTGTTAACCTCATCAAATAGAGGAAAGAAATAATTCATGTACAAGCAATAAAAAATGGAAAAGGTATAACTAGAACAGACACAATGGAAATTAATAAGATTGTCAATAGCTCCATTGAGAACCTATGCTTTCACACAGTAGAAGACACGGAAGAAATGGACAGATTCCAAGAACGGGACAGATTATGAAAAATGAATTAAGAAGATATAACAACTATCAATAACCCAATAATGGATAATGAAATGAGAAATGTAATAAAAAACCTACCATCAAGGAATATTCCAGGTCCTGATGGATTCACAGCTGAATTCTACAAGAAACTTATGGATGATATATGCCCTATACTCCTGAAAATGTTCAATGAAATTGAAAAGGGATAAATACTCCCAAAATCATTGCTGGAGGCAAGTATTATAGTGATACTAAATCTAGGGAAAGACACAACTAACATGAGAACTACAGCCCAGTGTCTCTGATGAACACTGATGCAAAAATCCTCAATAAAAATCCTAATAAATAGAAGACAGCAAATCATCAAGAAGATCATACACCATGACCAGGTAGCATTCATCCCAGGAATGCTAGGATGGCTCAGTATCCACAGATCTATAAATTTCATACACTATATCAATAGAAAGGAAACTAAAAATCACATGATCATCTCAATTGATGCAGGAAAGTCTTTTGACAAATTCCAACACTCATTCATGTTCAAAGTCCTACAGAGAATTGAAATAGAATGCCTCTACTTCAATCTTGTAAAAGTCATGCATGACAATCCAATGGCTAATATAGTTGTAAATGCAGAAAAACTGAAAGCTTTTATTCTCATATTTGGTAGAAGACAAGGATGTCCTCTATAACCACTCGTATTCAATATAGTTCTGGAATCATTATCCAGAGACATTAGGCAAGAGAGACACATAAAAGGAATAAGAATAGGTGAAGAAGAAGCTAAGTTATCACTATTTACAAGATATATAATACTTTACTTGGAAGACCCAAAAAGCTCTATGAAGAAGCTACTTCGATTGAAACACAAATTCAGTAGCATAGCAGGATACAAAGTTAATATGCAAAAGTCAATAGCATTCCTCTACACAGAAAACAAACACACTGAGAGGGAAATTAGAGAAACAGTACCTTTTATAGTGGTACTGCAGAAAATGAAATTCCTTGGAATTCATCTAACTAAGTCAAAGATCTTTTGAAGAAAAATTACAGTAGCTTTAAAAAAGAGATTGTAGAGGATTTCAAAAAATGGAAATATATTCCATGCTCCTGGAGAAGAAAAACCAACCTTGTGAAGATGTCCATACTCCCAAAATTGCTGTATTGATTTAATGCAATCCCTATCAAAATACCACCCACTTACCTACAATTTATTTAGAACCAGAAAAGACCTAGAATAGCAAAGGCAATTCTGGGTAACAAAGACAAGGCAGGAGGCATTACAATTCCTGACTTGAATTTATAGTAAAAGGTACTGTGATAAACTCGGCATGACCCTGGAAACAAAACAGACATGAGGATCAGTGGAATAGATTAGAAGACACAGAAGCATCTATGAACACACTCAGCCACCTTGTCTTTGACAAAGGGGCCAAACATGCTTACTGGAAGAAAGATAGCCCGTTTAACAAATGGTGCTGAGAAAAATGTCTCTTTACATTTGAAAAACTAAAACTTGACCCAGTTCTTTTATCATGCTCTAAACTAAAGTCAAAATGGATTAAAGATCTAAACATAAAAACAGAAACACTCAATCTCCTGGAAGAGAAATTAGGAGAAACACTTGAAGACATAGGAGTAGTCAAAGAGTTCATGAACAAAAATCAAATCGTATGGAGAATATTTGAAAGAATTAACAATTGGGACCTCCTATTATTCAGCTATATTTTCATGTCAAAAGTTGTTACCAAAAATCAAAAAAAGAACTCATAAATTTGGAAAAAATGTTAACTAAAAGGCACTCAGACAATGGTCTGCTCTCTAGAACTTATAAAGATCTAAAAAAACATTAGGGCCACAAAATTTAAAGACCAAATCCAGAATTTTACCTTCGATATAAACATACACTTCTCAGAGGACTATATAAAGGAAGTGAATAAATACAAGAATAAAAAATGCTCCATATCAGTAGCCACCCATGAATTGCAAGTTATAACAGCACTGAGATAACATCTCATCCCAGACAGAATGGCTATCATGAACAAATCAACCAATAACGAATGTTGGAGAGGCTGTGGTGAAAAGAGAACCCTTCTTCACTGCTGGTGTGAATGTAGGCCATTTCAGCCATTGTGGAAATCTGTGTGGAGAATCCTTAAAAACTACGACTGGAAATCCCATGCAAACAAGCTATCCCCCTAATGGGAGTTTTCCTGGAGCAACTGAAACATCCTATCATAGTGATATAAGTGTACCCATGTTTATAGCAGCACAGTTTGTGATAGCCAAATTGTAGAGCCACCAAATTGCTGTCACCCAAGGAATGGATGAAAAAGTTGTGGTGTTTGTATACCATAGAGTAATACTCAGCTATAAATAATGATACACTCAAAGCCTGCATATTTAAGTGGTACTACTTGAAGATTATCTTATAAGTGAAATAAAGCAGATCCACTCATGTAAATATTGTATAGTCTTCCTAGTATAAGAACTCAAAAGAAGAAATAAAAATAGGAAGATATAACACAATTAAAAGGAAAGAGAGAACTTGAGGATTTGAGAGTGAAGAGAGGGCGAGGAGAAACACTAGGAAACATCACAGGGGCAAATCAATACATTTATATACACCAGATGCATAAGGCAATGGTCCTGAGAAACAGCAGGTTTTTGAATGTAGCAGTGAAGTGGAAGGTTCCTCACCCTAACTAAGTATGTATGCTTATGCCTGTGAACTAAGGAACTGCACTGAAGATTTCAATGTGTAATGGTAGAGTCATGCTTGGAGTGCCTGTCATTCTGGTCTTCTGAATACATACTACTTGTCATGACACGCCAGTTGCTGCAGTACCATCTCTCTGGTAGATGTTTGTTTGTAAAGGAAGCAGGTTTTGAATGAAGGCAGGAGACAGGAAAAGGGGTGTTGCGCTACTGTCCTGCTTCAATGCTTTATATGATTAGATTTCTAAACTTCTGTGTAAAAATATATAATTGTTTATTCCTATTTTTTAAATATAGTTTAAGTTTTAAATTTTTTCATCATATTTTGTAGGGACTCAAAGTTTAACATATCAATACTTGATGAAAAATACCTGTTTGATGTTATACCTAAGATGTTTATATATTCAGAGAGATAGTAAGATCAAGTTCAACAGCCTGGGTTGTAGGGTAAAAACAAGAAGCTTCTCTTTGGGAGTGTTAACAACCTAAGTTTGCTGACCAAAAATTAGAGAAAAAGGAGGGGCTCAAGAAGAGACAACATTTTGGTCCTAGACTTTCAGGTCAGTGAAGACTCAGGATATAAGAGAACCTGTAATGTAACATCATATAACTCAATTGTGACCAAAATTTTCTGATCAAGGAGATTATTGGGCCACAGAAGAAAGTGATCAACAATGTGGAGTATGCCTATGGACAGTCATATGGAGAGCGAATATTCTCTCAGGTTTTCACAGACAGTGAATTGATCAATCAATGGTTGTGACTCATCCACAATGGCTGACACTAAGAAAGGATTTACGAAGTGCAGTACAGGTTTTCAGCATCAACACTGAGGAGATTTGACTGACCTTACCAGATACAAAAGCTACAAATCTTGTTATATAGGTCTTGCTTTACCTTGGTGTTAACCACCTAGCAGAAAGGTACAAAAACCAAATATAAAAAGTAAAGCCATATTATTATGCTGAGCTGTAAAAGACTCAAGTCAACAACTTTTGACATTGCCAGTCTACAGAAAACCCACTAGTATTAAGGAGTACTGGACTATATTGGAATATTTCGCTGAATTCACAATATTTAAATGAGAAAATTACACAAAAAAGGGATACAAATGAACAACCATTTTGTATGTGCATATTCAAAGGAGGATAAATATACAGGTACATTCTCTTAATTCAATGAATAGAAAGACTTTTTCTAATAGTTTTTGTAAAAAAGATTTCATTCTGCATCTTGTACAATGAATAACCACTAAGAAAACAATATGCAATGTATTAAATATTGAAACTGTCCTACTAATTTGATTTGAATTTGATTTCTAAATAAAACTCTGGAAACAATTTTAATAACTGAATAAAAGAGATAAGAAAAAGTCACCAGACTGTCCCGATACAATGCTGTATATGGTTAGATTTCTAAAGTTCTGTGTAAGAATGTATAATTTTTCTTTTTTTTTGTCTTTTTGAGACAGGGTCTCACTATGTAGTTCAGGCTGGCCTTAAGCTCACTTTGTAGCTCAGGCTGGTCTTGAAGTCACAACAATCCTCCTGCCTCAGCCTCCCAAGTGCTGGGATTACAGGTCTGAGCCACCACACCCGGCTTCATTTTGTTTTTTTAAATGAAGACAAGAAAAATTGTAATAGGACTGTCATTCTACAGTGATGTATGTGGTTAGATTTCTAAACTTCTGTATAAAACTTTAATTGTTTATTACTATTTTTAATTTTTTCATTTCATTAATTTTTTTCTCCATATTCAGTGGTGAGTTAAAGGTTTACATATCAATAATTGATGGAAAATACTTGTACCACTTTATGCATAAGATGTTTGATATTCACATAGAGTGAGGTTAAGCTCAACTGCCTACGTTGTAGGGTAATAACAATAAGTTTCTCTTCTGTAATGTTAACAACCTAAGTTTGAAGACCAAAAAACTAGAGAAAAAGAAGATCTGCAATGGGGAACAAACATTCTCTCAGGCTTTCACAGAGAGCAAAGTCCAGCAATGGCCATAACTCATCTACAATGCTGACAGTTACAAAGGATCTACAAACCGTGGTACATAGTTTCACAATAAATCCTGAGGGGATTTGACTAATCTTATCAGATTCAAAAGCAACATTTTTTGTTATATAGGTCTTGTTTGTCTTGGTCTTCAGCTTCTAAAAGAGCATAAAAACTAAGTAGAAAAAGTATAGCCATATTATTATGCTGAGCTGTAAAGGGGTCAAGTCAACAACTTTTGACATTGCTAGTGTTACAGAAAACCCACTACTATTATGGCCTACTGGACTATATTGGAATATTTTGCTGAATTCCTGCACCTACAATATTTAAATTACAATGATACTTTTCTCTGACAACTGTAAACAAAATACAAGGGACAGAAATGAACAACCAAAATAGTTAGATATTCCGCTACATTCTCTGAATTCAATGAATAGAAAGATTTGTTCTAATAATGTTTGTGGACAGAATATCATGTATGAACCTTGTACAATAACCACTAAGACAATAATTTGCAATATATTAATTATTGAAACTGTCCTACTAATCAGATTTGAAAATGTCTCATTGCTATTTGTGTTTCAGTAAAATAATAAAAAAAAGAAACCCTCCTTTTATTTAGTTTTGAAACTGTCTCATGTTATTTGCCAATAAAATTATAAAAAAATAAAAATAAAAAAACGAAAAACAATTATCCTTCATTATATTCCTCACCCCTTTTTTACTTTTGTCAGAGATGGAGACTCCATTGCTATTCATATACTGTAGATGCATGAATTCAGCATAGTTTTACAATATAGTGCAGTAGTCTTTAATAGTACTGCATTATGTGTTTGACTGTCATTGTCAGAAGTTGTTGACTTGAGCCTTTTACCATTCAGTATGTTAATGTGGCTTTACGTTTTATACTTCATCAATATAGTATTTTTATATATTAATTTTATTGAGAAAGAAGTAGCACTGAATTAGTTTCAAAACAGGTTATTCAGACTGTTACAATGTTTAATACATGGCAAACTGTTGTTTTGTAGTAGTTATTCATAGTACATGATGCAGACCTGATATCTTGTCTAAAAACTATGAGTTCAAACATTCTTCTGTTGAACTAAGAGAATATAGCTGTATATTTATGTTACATATATATATTTCCTACAAAATGATCAATCACTCTTTATTCCCCTTATTTGTTTACTTTTGTCAGAGATGGGTGTGCAGGTGACTTGCCATTCATGTATTGTAGGTGCATGAATTCAGCAAATCCAATATAGTCCAGTAGTCTATAAAGTAGTGGATTGTTGTCATGACTGGAAATGTCAGAAGTTGTTGACTTGCCCCTGTTACAGCTTAGCATATTAATATGGTTTTACATCTTATAACTCATTTTCATTCTTTTCTGCTGGCTAGTTGAGAACAAGACACAGCAAAACTTATATGACAGAAAATGTAACATTTATATCTGGCAAGGGCAGTCAAATCCTGTACAGCAGTTTGTAGATCTTTTGTTAGTGTCAGCCACTTGGATGAGTCACGGCCATCACTAGAAGAATTTGGTTCCTGTGGAAGACTGAGAGAATCATTGCACTCCATGTGACCCTACTTAGGTACACCCTACATCGTTGATCATTTCCCTCTGTGCCCCATGATCTTCTTGATCAGAAAATGTGGGACACCACTGAGTTACAGGCTATTGCATCACATGTTCTCTTATATCCTGAACGCTCACTGAACTTGATGATTTGCTGCCACACTGTTGGTTATCTTTTTTTTTTCCATTTATTTTTATTTTATTAAAATACAAATGTCAATCAGACAGTTTCAAGACACCTTAACCATACAGAGTCGATGAATTAATACATTGCAAACTGTTTTCATAACGTTTTGGTACTGTACAAGGTGCATACATGAAATTATATTTACAGGTTTTTTTATAGCTGAATTATATCAAAGATTCA
>PVKA01046413.1:0-14946 GCA_004027165.1 Ctenomys sociabilis
AAAGAAATTGTCGACCATATCCATTTACAGCTCAGCTTAATATTATGGGCTCATGATGTATACTTCATTTTTATACTTTTCTGCTGGATGGTTAAGACCTAGGTAGATCAAGACTTATATACCAACACAAGAACTTTATATTTCCTATGTGGTCATTGAAGTCCTCTCAGGGTTTATCTTGTAGTCCTGTACATTATTCCGTAGTTCCTTTGTCTGTGTCAGCCATGTGGATGAGTCATGGCCAATGCTTCACAAAGCATACTTAAAGAAATTTTTTATATTAAGATAATTGAGTAACTGATTTTTATAATTTAATCTCTTATTAATAGGTAAAATAAATTTTCTTTACATAAGAGTGTGATAAAAATTAACCAGTAGTCAATATTATGCAGAGCTTATCTTCATTTACTTTCCTCTGTGAATTGTGACTGATTCACTATGCTTTAAAATTACCATGTGCTGTTAAATAAGAGCTATATTAAAATCCAAAGGAAAAAAAGACTAAGAAAATAGACCAAAGTTTTTCCAAGATATCTCTTTCTTCTTATCATTAAATAGAATTTCTGATTTGGTTGTTCTTTATATTTGCTTTAAATTCCATTTTTTTAGTATATCTCCTTTTATATGAAAAAAGTTTTTGATATCAAAAGAGATTTAAATGATACAAATAAAAAATAAAACTTTGAAATAAATTCACTGAAATGTTGACAGCGACTATCTAATCTCATTGTGATTAAAGGTAGACATTTTCTTCTTTCCTATTGTTTTCTATTCTTTACATTTCTGTATACATTTCAAAATATTTTATTTACTTTCATGAAATCTAATGTATTAAGTTAATATTTATTTCTCAATGAAAACATAATTCTATGTATAACTCAGGGTACCAGCAAGAATGGAGGACACGCTCAGAAATGTTCAGCAGAAAGAGCCAAAAGGGGATGATCTAAGGAGGGTTTGGTAGCAATAAAGGAATTAACTAGAAATGGTGAGACTTCCAGGCACAGAAGAAAACTATAAACTCTCTTGTTCCATAAGCAGAAAGGGGAGGGAAACGTGTTTTCACAGCTTAGGGAGAGCTGCAACTACAGCAAAGACCATTCTACATGCAGTGCCCATGGCGAAACCATTGTTGGTGGGTGCGCTCAGGTAAGCAATACGCATGCATTCTCTGCTCTTCCTCTGAGGTACTGCCTGTGTCTCCCTTTGCTTAAACCCAAACAGAAGAAAGGGCAAAAGAGCCTGGGGAATACAGGCTTCTAAAGCACAAAGGAAGACACAAAATGTGAAGACTGGATCTGGGGTCTTCAGAGAGAGAGTAGGGCAAGACACAGGCATGGTCCCCTGTGTGTATCTCCCCACTGGGAATATCCATTTTACCCTTTTCTCACATCACCGAGAGAGCAACCTAAGGTGCCTGTAGACTCTAGTAGTCTCTTCAGATTGCCCTCGGACATACCTATTCTCTAGGAGTAAACTGCCAGAAAACTAGCTAGATCCAAGATAATGACATGGGTCAGACATGGTGTGGCAGAAGTGACCCAATTCTGTATATTTTTCAAAAGTAAGATTAAACAACAGTCTTCCACTGTGAGATGAGTAATCTGAAAGAAAGGAGTCAAGGATGCCAGAAAATTCTTTGGTCCATGCAACAAGAGGAATAGTCTTGACAGTTAAGGAGAAGAGGAAAACTGCACAAGGAGCCAGATTTGGGAAACCCAGGTCTGGACTGGGAATATAACCAGGAGAGTCGCATTCTGTACATGGGGTGTAAGCCAGGTCGTTGGATGAGAAGTGAGAGAAAATCGTGTGAAAAGTTATGTGTTGAACAGAGGGATACTCTGACATTGGGAAGGTGCAGAGAAAGAAAGAACCAGTGAGGAAAACTGAGGAAGAGCAGCTGCAGGGCTGGAGGAAAACGAGGAGTTTAAGAAAATATGCCCAGTGGAAGAGGTCAAGAACTGCAGTGGAGGTTGTTCTAACAGGCGAATAGGGTGGGGAAGATGGACAGAATTATTTAATTCATCAGAAGTTCTCCTTGGTGACCCTGTCAAGATTGTTTTTATGGGAGTGACAGAAGTGAATGGCTAATTTGTGTAGATTCCAGAGCAAACCAGAAGAGAAATTTCGGGTGCAATGTGCATCACAGACAACTCTTTGGATGAGATTTGCTTTCAAAGGTGCAAAAGAAAACATTCGCTGAAGTGGAAAATGAGGTCAAGATATATTTGTTTATGTTTTAAAGGTAGGAAAAATAATGGGATGTTTGTACATTGATTGAAAATATACTGTTCTCTAGAGCAAAGTATTCCTCAGGGTATCAGAATATCTGACAGCTTTTTCCGGAAAAAAATAAATACATCTATATCTATTCATAAATTCCCTTAAGGTTTTGAGAGCTGGTCTCTGAGGATCTGGTTTTAATCTCTGCCATCTCCAAATTAGACAACTTCAGAGAGGAGGGAAATAACATGTCTGATGTCTTACGGCATCAATTGATGTTGGCCAGTATGACAGTTCCTCTAATTGAAGAACCCGTGATTGACTTAGCTTTGCCTCCTCCATACTCTGTCTCTGAAATTTGAAGGAGTCCTAGAGTGCAGAAGGCTGTGCAGAGAAGGAGGGGAGGGGAAAGCACACACGACTTCCAGACAATTCCCACTTAAATGTCAGGTTGACTGCATTTTGATGCTTTTGACTTAATCGCTGTTCTGCTTCCTGCTTCATTCTCTGACTTCTTCAATGCAAAAAATAGAGAGAGAGAAAATGCAGGAAGTCATGAGAAGCATTGCTTTTTTTTCCCCTTATTTTCTGATTTTCTCATTTCTGTCTCAGGGTTCAGAAAGAAAAACGTATTGCATTCATTGACCCAGTGTCCCATCTCCCTTTTTTTAAAACAAAATAAAACAACAACAACAAAAAAAAACCTAGCTTTTCCCTTTCTGTCTCTCCTCTCTAAATAGACTCTTTCTACTTGTACAGAACTGCATTTCCTGGAAAAACACAAACTGAATCAGGGGTGAAATTGCCAGGAAGACATGGAGCTCAGCTTGGACAATGATTAAACTCAGATGTAATAACCAGAAAACTATGTAAGCCACAGGCAGGCTGCTGCTACATGGGAAATGAGAAGTTGATTAGTATGGTCTTGGGGTTAACAATGAGGAAAATGAGAAAAATGGTTAACAACAAGAGAGCACTGAGTTTTCTGCTGGGTCCTGGTAGCCAAATAAATGAGGGGTCCTCCTGGATTCCACTCTGTTCCCTGTTCTCAGTCTGTCACCAACTGCACAGGTCAACACTTTCTGACTTCTCCAGAAAGACACTAGTATATCAATAATCTCAAACGAGCTCAACTCTTCCTGCCTTATAACATAACACCCATTTGTCCTGGACTTATCCATTTTCCCAATGGTTCCTACCAGTGTTCTACCCAGCACAAGAATATAGTATTTTCTCATTCCAACAACTTCTAAAATCAGTGTTAGAATCTTGGTTTTGAGATGTGGGACTTTCTGTGACTCTTGGTTCCCCTTTTGGACTCTGGTCAGTCTATACCTATCTCTGTGACGTCATCTCCTGTCCTCTTCTGGGCCTTACTATGGAGCTGCTTGGCTTCATCCAGGCTATCCAGGTACCTTCCTCACAGTGGTTATGTGACAATATTTTATTAATCCCATAAATGCAATATACACTAAGTAGACAGCAAGCCCTTCAGAAGAAAATAATCTATACGGTTTATTGTTACAGAAAATTAATGGTGGAGCACTTTAAATATGACTTCCCCAGGCAAGAGTGCATCTTCATAAACCTTTGCTCATCAGCCTGCTGGGCTAAGCAAAAGAATCTTTAGGAAAGAAATTGTGGTCCTTTCTGCACAGGGACAAAATAGCTCTTATCCATGAAAAAATTCATAGTGCAGATCTCTGGGTGAGCAAGAGCTGATGTGCTTTGTAAGGCTTTTTGCTAGCATGCACTTTTTTGTCTGAGTTTACCACAACTTTACAGTGTGACATAGGAGGCCTTCCCCGGTCTGGTTCCTAAATCTCTTCACCTTTCCCCTTCACAGTTCTTCTGCAGGATCCCTGCAGTGAAACCACCTCCCCAGGTTCCATCATGCTTCTAAATTTGGCACAAGCCATCTGAGCCTATTTTTCCCCTTAGAACTCTTTGACATTTGACAAACACCTATGCAATATTCAAGATTCAACACAAATACCTTCTTTATTGCTACCACCTCTGAGGATCAAGGCATCCACAGCAATTTTGTGCATGGGATGATTATATTTTAGAATTCTTTTGACAGTTTCTTTCTAGAATCCTACTACAAAGGCATCTTTGGAATTCATTTAATAGTAACTTCAAGCCAAATCCCCAAACCAAATGTACAGCAACAAATCCAATAGTGTCTCGTAGGTGTGGGGGCTGCTCTCTCCCATCACTGTCTATAGTGAGCTGGGTACCACAGAAAAACTCCAAATACTGACTTGAGCTCTGCCACCATTTTGCAGATAGAGTACAAATTATGCATAGTTGTACTTCTAAAATGCTAAATCATGCTTGAAATGCACTCTTATTGGCCCCAAATAGTTTGAGAACATCCAAGAAAAGCTCTCTCTAATATGAACTTCTATTTTTCCAGTGCACATAGCTTGCAAATTTGAATCTTGACAAAGCTCATATCACATTCCACTATTGTTATCAGAATAGAAATCTAAACAAGTATATTTACAAAAGATAATAAAATGCAATAATTTTAAGAAGGTATAAAACAGGCCATGATATTTCCAGTTATTCTCTTCCTCCCTTAAATATAAGAAAAATTCAATGATTAATGCATCAAAATGAACTATCTTTATAGCATTTAATGTCTTAAAAATCACCTAAAAGTAAACAAAGAATTAATTATTGCAACCATTTCACAAATGGAGAAAGTAAAATCACAGAAAGGCAAAATAAAACAAACAGAAATTCAGAGTATATTATGATAAAATCAAAAAGCCAACTGCTGAGACTTTCCATCCTATGCCCTTTGGAGTTCTCTGGAGAAGAAAGACAAGCCCAGTTATAGCTGAAGCATTTGTAACTTATGCTGATCTCAAAGAACTTGAATGGGAAGTTTATCCATGGTAAGGAAATGTTTACTCAGGGAACTTTGATAAGAATAACACTATGTGAGTCATTACAAATAGGTCCATTTTACTCTTTCTAAAAAAATCATGCAACATGTGAAAAAGAACATCACATAATTATAATCCTCAATATAAAAGGTTCATATATCACAAAAATTGTATCCTTATTTCAACCTTCATGACAATCTGCAATATAAGTAATAGCCTTCATATTTACAGATGAGAAATTGAGACTGAGAGAAGTTACTAAATCTTCTAGGTTGCCATGGGAAATTCACCAGTGTCATCTCCTTTATTCTTGGCAATATGCCTGGAACAATGAATACTCTCCATAAATATTTTTTGAATGAATGAATGGATTGTTGAATAAATGAATGAATAAAGTCATAAAGGTGTGGTTTGATTCAGGTATGGCTACTCCTAAAGCACACATTGCTTAACTTGTGTCCTTCTCTACTTTATTAGAAGAGTATTGCTGTTTCTCTCAAAGAGTATAATACGTCTTCCTTGAGCATCTAAAATAAAAATTAAGTTACATTAAATTTTCAGAACATGCTCTGAAAAGTGCTCTGTAAAGTGAGAAAAGCTTAGTCTATAAAAATACAAGCCACAGTGACAGCACAGACTACTCAGATTTGGGTTTCATTCTTAACTTTCATCAATAACTTGTCTTATCTGGGCCACATTAGGATGTCCCTCTGGGTACCCTGCCCTTGGGCTTCCTGACTCTACTCCGACTCCCCCTGGGATCTTTTTCTGACTCTTCAAGTTTCTACTTCAAATATTTCAACAGCTATTCCTGTGAACACTATATGGGTTGCCTCTGGGTAAGAACTGTGAGCAGCTTCCAGAGGTCTCTTATTTTCAATAAGAAGAGGTGATCAATGTCAGGTGAATGCAACTCATTCTGTCACAAGAAGGACAAAAACGTGTTCATTTGTGATGAGTGGAACTAATGAAAAATACTTGACAAAACTATGGATTCCCAAAGAGAAATCAGAATAAGTAAACAATATCACTTTTAAAGGAAGACGTTTGGATTTCATGCCTCTGGACCCCTAACAGCAGTCAAATTCTCATTAAACAAACAAAAACAAGTTCACACACCAACAGATAACGGTTGGGGAAGGCAGACCCCTTCCATATCACATAGCCTTGACTATACTCTCTAGATTTGTGTAATTATAGCCTATGCTATGCACACAATGATGATATTGCCCAACACATTTGTATCATTAATGAATAGATAAGAAAAGGAAAAGAATATTAATTCTAGAACTCATCTCTATGTGCTACCTGTGGGGGAGAGTCCGTTCTTCTGCTAGCCTGCCAGCATGTGACCCTACTTTATCTCTATTTTTTATTAAAATATCTTTAAATCTATTAAAGTATAAAGATTCCATAGACATTTTGACTTCATCTCCTAAGCCCACATGTTGCTAGAAGACAAAGAACCCAGCATATTCACAAGGCAGTGAAACTCTACAGAGCACCTGGAGCCCCGTGGGGACAGAGAGTAAGAAGTAGGGAAGAGATTCTTATAGGACACCAGCTTAATGGAAGAAAAGCCACAGACAGCAAACCACAATAAAGTCACAGCACAAACTGCAGTTTGTAAGCTGCTTTGACCTGACGGTTTCTGTTGCAAAACCTTTCCACCACAGCCTATCATTAACAGCCTAAAAGCAAACTTAGCTCTCATGAGCATGAATCAGGTTCTCTCCAGACAGAAAGAAGCAGCAGTGCAATCTGGTGTTTGCACAGAATGCAGCAGAGAGGAGAGGCACTCAGCACAGCACCTGCCTCAAGACACCACCTAAGAAGCAGTCAAGTACTCAGACAGGAGGGAAACATCTGTTTGCAGCTGTGCACTCCAGGAGCCTCACAGGATGGAAAAGTGAAGAGTGGGACAGGGTGGGAATTAAACCAAGGGAAGTCAGACTTAAATGATCCAGGTAATGAGGATGGAGGTGCAGAGAATAGGGCTTCTACAAAGGTCAGGAAAAGGGAGCATTCCCTGGACACTCTGTTGTTGGTGGCTTTTAGCACAAATGAAGTGTCTGAGTGTTCTGGAGAAAGAATCATCCACTTGTGCCCTATGAAACTACCAGGTTGAACACATGATCGATGACCAAATGGTTGAATAAGATGCCGTAAGTCACTGACTAGAAGCCATCACTGAGAAAGAGCCAGATCTCCAACCCACGACAATACCAGTTTTGCAACCCAGCTCTTGAGCTCTTTGAACCATTTGTAGTAACAATCTTTCACTTCTGATAATCCTCCTCCTTTGTCCTCTATAACTCTTCTCTTGCTGGAATCTTCACTCCTCTTCTAAGTTTTCTCAAGCATTTCTCTATTTTTTTAAATCTCTTACATAGTCTCCATTCCTCCATCTTATCCCTGATGAGTACTAGAATTAATATGCTTTTCCTTTTCTTATCTATTCATTAATGATACAAATGCATTGTTAGGCAATATCATCATTGTGAGGATAAAGTAGGCTATATTTACACAAATCTAGATGGTATAGCCAAGGCTATGTGCTATTTAAACACCATAGAGAAAAGACATGCTCTTACCATCTGTGTGTGTGTATATATATATATATATATATATATATATATATATATATATATATATTATATGCATTACATATGTACACATATAGTGTATGTATACTATGTAGCATATATACAGCATGCATATTATATATGATGTAGCATATAAACACATATGTTGTGTATATAGTATATGGTATTCAGTATAGTATATAATATAGCACATACACACATGTACACAACATAGTTTATTGCTCTCAGAAACATGATGAACAAAGTGACATCAAGCAAAGAACCAGCAATCCAATCAGAAGTCAAGGGAAGCTATTTCTAGTGGGCTATTTCTAATAAAGCATGGCATAGTTTCATAGTCCACTTTTTCTACAAGTCAGAGTCTAAAATAATACTAATAAGTATAATATAATAAATACTTAAAGTCATAACACAGGTGTTGATCATCCAGTATTATGTACAATACTTCTCTAATGCTGAACAATGTAGTAGGCTTGTTTATGCCAGTGTCACCATAAACACATGAATATTACATCATAATATGAGGCCATGAGAGCAACAATGTCACGAGGTGCTAGCAACTCTTTGGCTGCATTAGAATCTCATTGGATCACTGTCCTATATACAGCCTGTCATTTGCTTAAATATCACCATCCAACACCTGAATATATCTATGAGTTGATGACCTCTAAACATCTATATAGCTCAAACTTTTTCCTTATCCCTAGATCTATATAGATAACCCCAAAGTTTATATCTCCACAGTTATCAACATCACTACTTATCCAAGTGAGCTCATGCATGCATTGGCACAAATGGCTGGGTTATATTTCCAAAAGCAGCCCTCCCCATTTTACCCCAAGTTTCCTGGGATATGCCTTTGAGTCTTGTAATTTTCAAGGCATAATCTTGTTAGAATTCTTAATATAGCACATTTTAATTGTTTGTTTACTACTCTCCCCAGTGGACTCTGGGCTGTTCAAGGATTGTAAATATCTTATTCATATGGATGTAAATATACTTAGGCAGTTAATATTTCTTGAATGAATAAATGCAAGGCCTCGTCTAGTTAAAGATACCACCATTGTATGCCACACCAATCACAAGTCATTCTAAAGACTTCCCTTCTCTTACTCTCAATTTTAATTAGATAATGGGTTCCATGTTTTCATAGTGAGTTCCTATGTGTTTTCTGCCCAAATAAATTGCAAACATGTTGTACATTACTTTTGTGTATTTCCATTTAACCAGTTTTCTTTTTTCCCTCTCCACCACCTGCTCCAACCCTGGAAAATCCAAAACCAGCTAATGGATGGGGAAAGGAAAAAAAAATCTCAGCAATGAACACAGAAAATGGAAAACAAACCTGTCATTTTAGCTAGACCAGAAAAAGTTTCCATGCAATAGAGAGAAAGAACTGTGAACTTCCAATTAGCATGGAGCTTTGGTTATTATTAGGAGTGATGATTGCTAATACCATTCTATACAGTGCCTAGAGAATCCCTGAACTTTCTTTATACTTTATCTAAAAAGAATGGAAAGAACTACTCTAAAGAATGGATTTGAGGGGCTGGCCAGACAGCTCAGTGGAATAAAGCACCTGCTTAGGCAGAGCACAGTGGCCGGGTTTCATCCCCACCTGCCATGCTGGCTCTGCCCCTGGGGCATGCTGAGACAGTGACTGAGATTGGGCGTGGTGGAACATGCCTGTAATCCCAGCAGGGAATTGGAAGGCTGAAAACAGGAGAATCACTGAGTCTGATCTACATAGTGAGACACTGTATGCTCTGTACTAAATACGTAAAAAAAAAAAAAAAAAAAAAAAAAACAATGGATTTGAAAAGAAAGAAGGGAACAGAGGTAATTTTGTTATATGGCTACATGATTCAGTTCTGTAAGTCTTGATATTCAGCACATTGATCTAATTTGAATGAAACTATTCATTTTATCTGTAGTTAGTTAACATACTTCTATGGTTGATAGGCACTTGGTTAAAATAATTTCTAATTTGATTTGGCAGCTTTCCAATTACTAAGCTCATATTTTATTTCTTCTCTTTTATGTCTTAAGAAAGGTGTAGACCCTTGTAAATCTCATTGGTACCAGATACTGGATCCACAGAATCTAAACAATAAGGCTTCACTGAATACTCACATTCACCAGGAAAAGTACACCCCCTCACATGCACAATACAATAGTAAGAACTGAACAAAATATAGTTCTAAGGGAGCTACACCACTGGGCATGTTGCCTTTTCTTTTTTCATTTGACACAGCCTCTCACTAAATCACTAAGTTGCCCCATCTGAGTTCCAATTTATGATCCTTCTGCCTCTGTTTCTGTAATGCTGGGATGATAGGTTTCTGCCACCACTCCTGGCCTGACATAAACTTTTCAAAATGTAAATCTGAAGCTAATGATGTATCTGCTATGGTTTGTCTCCAGGTGTCCCCCTCAAAGCCTCATGTAGTCATGGGGCAGAATTCTAGAGTTTGTGACCAACTCATGATCCACTGGGATTACAGGTGATCCAAGACTGGGATTATGGGTGTGAGTACTGCTGGGATTGTGTGCGAGTGCTCCACCCAGCTTGAGGCAGATAGCCTGAATGTAACATAAGAAAGAAAGACAGACTTGCTCTCTCTCTCTCTCTCTCTCTCTCTCTCTCTCTCTCTCTCTCTCTCTCTCTGTCTCTCTCTCTCTCTTTTGTCTTTTTGAGACATTGTCTTACTATGCAGTTCAGGCTGGCCTTAAACTCACTTTGTAGCTCAGGCTGGTCTCAAACTCACAACAATACTCCTGCCTCAGCCTCCTGAGTTCTGGGATTATTGCCATTGTTGTTGCCACTCCTCCATTTGCACTGTTGCTCTTTGCCACTGCCATGAAAGGTTGCTTTCTGCCGTGTGCCGCTGTGCCTTGGAGCCAACTGAGTATGGGCTGAAACCTCCAGTAACTGTGAGCTAAATAAGTCTTTCCTTTCTTTATTATGGGCATGGGGTATTTGTCCCAGCTATAAGAGAAGAGTAACCAGGACAGTATCTCAGTGGTAGCATGCTTCCAGAGTAGGCATGAGCCCCAGTTTCAATCACAAATGCTAAAAAAATCTGATTATGTTGCCTCTACTTAAAATCCTTTCCTTGATACTAACTACCTGCAAGCTAAGGTCCAGCTATGAAATGGACAAGCACAGCATCCCAGCCTGGTCCAAGTCCGTACTTTGCCTCCTCTCTTGCTACTTTACAAAAGAGAACAAGAACATATGCAAGTGCAGGTAGAAGAGCACTTATAACCTTTACTGATTTGCCTGTGTTTCCACATTGTCTGGAATGTTCTTTCCTGTCTCGTGCATCAAGTTAAATGCCGTAACACTTTAGATATTGTTTGGGAATGGCATGAAGTCTTCAAAACCTTGACTCCTCTCTCCCAGTCCTCCTTACAGGTTGCCAACCCTTCCAATAAAAGCTTCTACCACTAGCTACTGCCAAGACATTTGTTAAAAATCAACATCTAGGCTGGGAGCTTCTTTTTTCAATTTTAATGTTTTTATTAGCACATGTTTGCCGTATATAATGACTGCATTCCTCTTGGGTAGTTGGTATATACACGTAACATTTCTTAATTCTTCATTTTTTCCCCGCCTCCATCTCTTGGCCTCCATCCTATTTACAAAAGATCTATTTCCCTATTTCATACTATATCTCTCTTATTTTAGGCTTCTCATATAACAGAAACCATATGATGCTTAAGCTTTTGTGTCTGTATTATTTCACTTAGCATTATGGCTTCAGGGTGATCCAAGGCTGGGATTATGGGTCTGAGTAGGGCTGGGATTATGGACATGAGTGCTACACCACTCCTGGGGCAGATAGCCTGCATGTAACATAAGAAAGGCAGAGGACAGCCTTGCGTTCTGCTGCCATTGTTGCTGCTACTCCGCTGTTTTGCTCTCCTGCTCTTTGCCGCTGCCATGAAATGTTGCTCTCCACCCTGTGCCACATTTTCCTATAATTGACTCATTTAGTCTTCTGTACATCAAAGTAATATTGTCTTATATGTAAATATCATGCTTTCTTTATCCATTCATCAGTTAATGAGCATATAAGCAACTTCTAAGATTTAGCTATTGTGAGTTTTGCTGTTCTAAACATGAGAATGCATGTACCACTGTAATACGATATCTTTAGTCTACAGCCATACCACCCTGAACGCACCCAATCTCATCTGCAATATGATGTCTTTAATTCTTCTGGGAAGATACCCAGAAGGGGGAGGAATAAATTAAATTTTGTTCAAGCTTGTTTCTCCAACATTTGGCCTAAGTAACTTCTATTGAATGGGTAAATTTTAAAAAGTAATTATTTATGGTAACAATGTAAATTTCAATGATCTTTGGACAGTACGGAATGTACATATTAAAAGAAGAAAGTTTAGGTCAAATTACAAGAATTTAAAAGAAGGAGAAATCCAAGTGAGCAATCACATAAATCACTTTAAACTCCAGAGCATGTGGGGAACACATGGAAAATTACACAAGAGTAAATATTAATCCAGGTTAAGGATGAATAAAATTGATTCTAAAATCTAGGAACAACTTCCCTTGACATCTACCTCTGGCAAAGTTCCATAAAATATTATTCACTCAATTATGTGTGATTTAATAGACTCTATAGAGGAAAGAACAATTAGTGAGAACCAGCATTATTTTCCCTAAAAACTATGCCAAAAATCCCTTCTCAGTTTTTTTTCTTTCTTAAAATTACTAGTTTGACAATTCAGGACAATGAGATAGCTCTAGATGAAATTTGTTCACAATATTTATTTGAATCATTGTTATATTTTTTAATCAAGAAAGAAAAATAATGTACTATGAGTTAATCTGAATAGTGTTACATGAAAGACGTCCCCTCTCTCCTAGATCAATTCACCATGTCAACCCCAAGTAACAAGCAATGGTTTTCTTCCACCAGAAAAGGGAAAAGGAAAACACTCCTCCATAATATGCATGTCGTAAGCCACAGTGAGTCTGGAACACAGACAAAGAGTTCAGCACCATTCCCTGACAGAAGTATAAGTTAAAAGCAGCTGACCACTGCAGGACTTCGCAGGCTATTCTGCTACAAGTAACCATAGTAACAACAGCTATCAAAAAATATCCAGCTGAAATATTTACCAGATTGGTTAAATGTTCCTTATTAATGGCTTTACAAAAGAGATGTTCCCATTTCCTTCTGCAACTAGTGTTTCCTCCAATCTCTGCCATTCTACAGTGTACTTATCTCTGACATTTAGTCAAAAATTATGAAGTAAGTAAACAAAGCAAGAAAATAACCTATGGTCAAGAGGTAAAATATCAATTTAACCAGACTCAGAGATGACTAGATATATCAGATATAGTAATTAAAATAACTCTAATTAATATTTTAAAGAATCTAGAATAAAGATTATAAGTGCTAAAAACTTGTAAATAAAATGTTGTTGAATGTAGCCATACCTATTCATGGTTATTTATACCTACATTTATCCTGCAAAGGTGGCATAGAATAGTTATGAGACCATAATGCCTATAAAACCTAATGTATTTAATCTCAGCCTTCACAAAAAATGTCATTTACTGACCTCTGTCCAAATGGAAATTATGTTTGTCACTATGCATAAATAAATACAGAATTTCATCAGAGGTGTGAAAACTATCAGGAAGCGTCACATAGAATCACTACAAATGAAAACCATATTGGATAATTTTCTTTGAAAGTGGTTAGTCAAGGAAAATCAGTATAGGAAAAAATCAATGATAGAAAAAGTATGTCAATATCAGTAGAAATTATTCAAACTGAAATAAAAATGCAAAGATAGGTTAATAAAAAGGGAAGTCCACAATATCAAATGGTCCACATAAATATAATTGAACACCTTCCCCCCCCCAAAAAAAAAAGAACACAGCAAAGAAAATTTTTGAAGTAGTAAATTTCTGAAAAAGAATTTGTCAAGTACTGCTTCTGAGGCAGTACTTCATTGAAATGACTAGTTCAGGGGAGTGGCACTAGTGAGTTAGATGAGATGATGTAAACTAGACAGAAATTTTCAGTATCTAACAGACTTTCTCCCATCCTGTGTACATTTTCATGATACATTCTGATGATATGTTTGATATCTTACTTATCAGTTTTTAGATACCGTTGACCTAAGACCCAAGCAAATCCCAGTGAGTGGAAGAATCAGAATGAGTGATATTGAGACAGTTTTTCTAGGACAGCAAGCCAAGCTACAAGTATAAATGTAAAATTTTTATTACCTAAATATGGAAAACAAAAGACTGGTGAGGCATGTCATAATTACATGACATACCTAAAATACAGATTTACATAAAAACGAGTCAAACACATTCATGATTGACTCTCAAATAGATATACACCAAAATAATATTGTGAGCACATGTAATTCAAGGCAAACAAGATAAGATTCCCATTCTTTTCTGTGACATGATTTACAATTGGTTGCTCGTTTCGAAACTACATTCTTAGTAGGTGAATAACGTTATCAAATATCAGAGGGAGATGTGAGAGGATGTGAAAAAAGGATGTTTAGTTTGGGAAAACAATTGCAACAAATTTATTAAATGATTCTCTGAAGTAAAAATAGAATTAAATTTGTTCATACAGCTTCAAAATACGGAACTAAAAGATGAATAGTGATTTTTTTTTTAACTAAGATGAGGCCCCAGCTGTTTATTGTTTTCAATGCTTCCTATGTGATCAGGGTTTTGTTCATAGCTTTTGACGTCAAAATGTCTTCAAAAGTTACACCTATATCTGTTTTATTTTCCAGCAGATTTTTTCTGCCTTATTATTTAGATCATTGATCCATTTGATTTTAGTTTAGTGCATGCTGAGAGATATGGGTCTACTTTAAACCTTAGCACGTGGAAAACCTGTATTTCCAACACCATTTACTAAAGAGGCTACATTTCTTCCAGTGAAGGTAGTAAGCACCTTTATCAAAGATAGGGTGGTTGCAGCCGGGCGTGGTGGCGCAGCCGGGCGTGGTCTGTAATCCCAGCACTCGGGAGGCTGAGGCAGGAGGATTGTTGTGAGTTCGAGACCAGCCTGAGCTACAAAGTGAGCTTAAGGCCAGCCTGAACTGCATAGTGAGACCCTGTCTCAAAAAGACAAAAAAAAAAAAAAAAAAAAAAAAAAAAAAAAAAAAAAAAAAAAAAAAAAAAAAAAAAAAAAAAAAAAAAAAAA
>PVKA01046414.1:0-14946 GCA_004027165.1 Ctenomys sociabilis
CACAGATGGTGGACAAATGCTCTACCACTGCACCACATCCTCAGACCAGAATTTCTCTCTTTTTTTTTTTTTTTTTTTGTTTTTTTGAGACAGAGTCTCACAATAAGTTCAGGCTGGCCTTGAATTCACTTTGTAGCCCACTGTGGCCTCAAACTTGCTTCAGCCTCCTGAGTTCTGGGATTACAAGTGTGAACCACTACACCCAGCTCAGGATTTTTCTTTTCTAAATGACAGTTGGGGGACCGGGGAGATAGCTCAGTAGAATAAGCACTTGTCTAGCAAGCACAAGGGCCTGAGTTCAATCCTTGGTACCGCAAAAAATAAACAACAGCTGGATCCTGGCGTGATGGTGCACACTTGTGATCAGAGGAATCTGGGAAGCTGAGGCAGAAGGACACAAAGTTTGAGCCTAGCCCAGATGATTTACTGACTTAGTGAGACCCTGTCATAAATAAATAAATAAATGTAGGGATTATCTATAGGAAACAGAGAGAGAGAAAAAAATAATAAAACGAATGTTAATTTGGGAGTACTTTTTAAGACACAATTATATTTTAAAGAAAATATAAGGGCCGGCCAGATAGCTCAGTGGACTAAAGCACCGGTTTGGGCAGATGCAAGGTCTGGGAGTTCAATTCGGGGCTTGCTATGCTGGTCCCACCCCAGGGTGCCCTGAGAGTGTGACTGAGACTGGGATCCCAGTGCTTGGCAGGCTGAAAAGCACAAAGGGTCACTGCAAGTCTGATCTGTGTAGTGAACCCAGTAGATCCTGTACTAAATACATAAAATAAATAAATACAATAAAATAAATACATAATTTTTAAAAAACAGGGCCAGGGAGATAGCACAGCGGCATAATCACCTGTCTGACAACCACAAGGTTTGATCCCCAGCACTGCAAAGAAAGAATTTCTTGGCAGAACCAAGAATTGAACTCAGGCCCTTGCGCTTGCTGGAGAAGCACTTATTCTACTGAGCCATCTCCCCAGCCCCATGAAAACGTTTCTGCATGAGTAACTCAGTAATTTTTTTTTTTTTTTTTTGGTGGAACTGGGGACTGAACTCATGCCCTTGCGCTTGCCAAGGAAGTACTTATTCCATCTCCCCAGCCCCTTTCTGCATGAATAAGAAAGAAAAAAAACAGCAGCATAATTAGAGCACCAATCTGGATACCTACTGTTCAGGACCATAATTCCTTAAATATATTTAATCCATGAATTAGTAATGATACTAAATGAAAACCTGAACTGGCAAATGAACTCTCTTTTGAAGACAAGCGAATAAAGGCAGCATTTCCCCTGCATTTCCGGCAAAATCTGTGCTTCTGGGAGACAGAAAGCCTTTCTTATGGAAGCATTTTGCTAAATTAAACAAAAAAGAAATGACAGAATTGGAATTTTGCCAGGTGCAAGCTCTGACGAATGAATCCACGAGTCTAGGCACTAAGCTCGCATAAAAGCATCAACAGTCACTGGCCCGGAGAGGTCCTGAGCCGGAATCTGTTTGGGTTTCCACATCCAAAGACAGGAAATACAGAGTCCAAGAAACCTGAGGATGCCATCGGCAAACCCTCCGTGGGAAACTACCGCACCTGCACCTAATGCACAAAGACTCTCCTCTTGCCACTCTTCCCCATGCGGTGCGGCAGGACAACTATTTACACAGAGCTGCCATTGTGTCGGGTACTACAAGTCACCTAAAGGTGATCTAACACACACAGAAGCATGCCCACGGGTGATACACAAACACCACATCCTTTCATGGAAGGGACCTGAGCTTCCTTAAATATTGGTGTACATGGGGATCCCGGAGCCAGTCCCCCATGGAGCCCAAGGGGGAAGTGTCTTGCCACTCTGCTGGCCCCTGTAAGCTCCTAAAGCCCCCAGGAGTAGGGAAGCCACAGCTCCACTTCACACAGAGGAATCCCAGACCCAGGCACCTGTGCTGGCCTCAGTCTCTGCTTCCTCCAGCCTCTGACACTCAGCACCATGCAAACCCATGGGGTACAGGCTCAGCATAGGTGCCCGTGATGCTTACATTAAATGAACTGAACAACCATCAGAAACTGTTCCATTAGCCACACATGGCAGGGCAAGCCTGTAATCCCAGCTACTCAGAAGGCTGAAGCAGGAGGAACACAAGTTCCATGCTAGCCCAAGCAACTTGGCAAAACCTTGTTTCAAAAAATATAAAAGGGAAGGAATGCCGCTCAGTGGTGGAGAACTCCTAGCATCAACAATTAGTCGATCACAAGCAGCTCGGCTGCAGTGGTACACGTCTGTGATCCCAGCATCCTGTGAGGCTGAGACAGGAGGATCCCAAGTTCAAGCCAAACCTGGGCATTTCAGAGAGACCTTGTCTCAAAGATTTAAAAAAAAAAAAAAAATCAGAAAAGAGCCAGAGAAGTAACTCAGTGCCAATGCCCTGGGCTCAACATACATGCCTTGGGGAGGAAAGGTTGATATGATATAACGAGAGCTACCAGTGCCTAAATGCTTACAGACCTCTACAAAAGACATAAGACTTGGGCTGGTGAGATAGCTCAGCGACCTAAAACTCCTGCTCAGGCAAGCTTAGGCAGGTGCCGGAGACTGTGGTTCAGTTCCCCAGCACCACATGTCTGGATAGCCCCAGCCCCACCCTCAGGGTGGGCTGAGCCAGCCAAAAAAAATAGACACAAGACTATTTCATGTGACAGTCACCCTTCTACATGGCTCCCTGGTATCCTCTACTTTGTTTCATTTAAATAAAAAAATTGTGCATCCACTGGGGCTGGGGTATAACTTAGAGCAACTGTTTCACATGCAAGGCCTTGGGTTTGAATTCCAGAATCAACAAAAACGGGACCCCAGATTTTGGGGGTGGGTTGTTTGTTTGGCTTTTGTTGCACTGCCTGGGACCAAACCTAGGGTCTTGCGCCTGCTAGACCAGCACTCTACTCCCACGCTGCACAATCAGCCCGAGGGGCCCTCAGTTTTGGCAGGATCAAAAACAAGTAGCAGAACCAGGCATGGTGGTACATGCCTGTACTCCCAGTCCCCAGGTTGCTGAGGCAGGAAGATGTCTGTGAGTTCAAGGCCAGCCTGGACGGCACAGTGAGACCCAAACCAAGTGGCCATCCTGCTTCTGGGAGGTGGCCCAGGGACCCACAGGGGTTCGGGGAGGAGACCTTATCAATATACTCTGGTCACTTTTTGCATTTACCCAAGTGTGCATGCTGCCACTTGGCCCATGGGGTGCTCGGCAGAAGGAAGGACATAACTGCCAACAGGAGGCATCCAAATAGCGGATGAGCCCTGCCCATCTCTCCTATCCCCGGGCAGGCTGTTCCAGCAAGTGGCTCTGTCCTTAGCCCTCCCAACCTGTGCGTGGGAACATGGAGGCAGCAGTCACACACCTGCAGGGAGCTATGGACCGAAAAGAGGCAGGAAGAGGTACAGGCCGCAGCAGAGCGGGCGCTGTCGGGGTCCTGCAGCACCACCAGCTGGCGGTCTGTCTTCTGGGTGAACAGCAGCTGTAGAGAGGGCACACAGGTTAAGATGAGACCAAAGACCACCAAGGAACCACCAGTTCTTACAAGCTCTAACCTGGCCTCCAAGGCAGCCCTTTTCTCAGATGGAAAAACAAAGTCCTGGTCACATGGAGGCCAGAACGTGAGGCTATAATCCTTAATGTTCAGTCTCCCAGGGTAAGGCTGTGGGCAAAACTGCTGTTGCCCTAAGAAGGACCAGCTGGGGCCTGAAGTCCTGAGTCCCAAATATCAAAGTTCTTAGGGGTGAAGACCCCAAAGGAGGAGGGGCTCAGGACCTAAACCCCCAGGTCTGAGGGAGGAGGCTGAGTCTGGACCCCCAGGTCTGAAGGAGGAGAGTCTTTTTTTGCTGTTGTTGTTGTTGGAACCAGAGATTGAACTCAGGCGCTTGCGCTTGCCAGGCAAGCGCTTCTCCTACTGAGCCATCTCCCCGGCCCAGGAGGATCTGATAAGTGATCAAAATCCCCATACCTTGGTGCGGGCTTGCTTGGATTCAGAGAAATCCCCACTAAGTGTCCCTTGAAGGCGACTAAGCTCGAGCAGCCGGCTCCGTTCCTAGAAGAATATACCATGGCTATCACACCTCCGGGTCAGAATGGGCTGGCCTCACAGCTTTCCTGATGCAGAGAGACAGCGCAGGTGCGGGAAGATGCCAGGGTGCCAGGGGTAGCAAAGACCTAGGACAGGCTTCTGGGGAACAACACACCTGTGCCAGCGCCTGGCGGGCGTCCTCCTTCTTCCGGCTCAGGCCCCAGGTCTCAGCTGCCATCTGCACCTTCAGGGATTTGAGCTGCTCCTCCAAGACCTGGATGCGGTGCTGCAGAGTGCCCCTGCCTGGTTATTTAGCTGGCCCAGGGCCCCAGCCCACCTTGCCCCCAGAGCAGGTCCTCCTAGCGGGCTGGGATCCACCCCAGCTTCTCACGGAAACCACAAGTCCTGAGCATCCAGAACTGAGGGCTAGGAGTTAAGCCCACCAGGGTCCTCTTCTCTTTGAGGGATCTAAGAAAGATCTCGCAGGGGACAGAGTAGCTGATATAGAAGCAGAGGCTAAGGAGCACAGAGACCCAGAGACAGTCATCAGGAACAGAGAGAAAGGGACCGACAGGGAGACAAAGCAGAGCAGGCTGAGAACAGCACCCAGGACAGATCCGAGCACAGAGATGAAGACAAACTGCAGAGAAAGGAGACAAAACAGAACCAGAGAGAAGCCATCTGAGACACAGAAAGGGCAAGGAGAGGGTTAGGAAAAAGATCTAGAAGTAGAAATGAAGAAAGGAACTTTCCAATCCCAGAGCGCAGAAAACTGCAAGTACAGTAAACCATCCCCCTGCCACCTTTTCACACAGGACTTGTCAGGGCCTTGAAAGAGAGGCACAAATAAAGCACTAGTGATTACATCTGTTTGGGGTAAAGGCTGGAGAGACACCCAGTGAGGCAGTGAAGGCCAAGGAGGTTTATCAGATATTCCTCGCTTAATGCCTGATCTCTGATCTTGCAACTAGATCATGCCATATTAGAACAAAGGAACGGTCAAAGGAAATTCCAACTTGATGACTTGGTTTTTATTTGCATAACTCTCTATAACTATAATGTATAATGGTACATAAAACTACAGTACTGTAGTATATAGCTCAAGCTGCAAAAATGACGGTATTGTACACCAAGGTGCACTGAAAAATAGACTGAAGCAGTATAAACAAGATGTACAGAACTGTACAAAAACAAAAAAGGCAGGTCATTAGCCTGAGCCATGGGTCTGAAGTCCAAACAGTCATCACACAGGTAGGTCATTAAATGAAGAGCATATTTTAGCTCTACCCTGTTGGAACTAAGTGTCTTTGGGAAAGAGACTGTATGTGACCCATAATGCCCTAACTATTCTTTTATTGTGGTACTAGGGACTAAACCAAGAGCCTCTGACTCAGTGACAAGCTCAGCACCTTCCCCCCTTACAGACAGGGTCTTGCTGGGTTTGGTGGTGCTTGCCTGTAATCCCAGCACTCAGGAGGCTGAGGCAGGAAGGCTGCTGTGAGTTTGAGACCAGCCTGAGCTACAAAGTGAGCTTAAGGCCAGCCTGAACTACATAGTGAGACCCTGTCTCAAAAAGACCAAAAAAAAAAGAGAGAGACAAGGTCTCACTATGTCACTCAGTTGCCTGGGCTAAACTCAACTTGGAAACCTGTCTCAGCCTCTCAGAGTGCTGGGATTACAGGTGTGTGCCACCACATCCCACTGTTCCTTCAACTATGACACAGGAACAAAAGAACAGGCCTTGCCCCCTAGGTTTGCTATGAGGATTGAAGAAGTGATTGCTCATAAACTGGTCGCAGCCATGGCAGGCACACAGTTCATGTTCAGTTAAGTGCCAACAAGTTCAGGACAGAGGCAGAGTCAATGTGCCATGGCTCACCTTGTGCTGGGCCACACTGGTCTGAAGCTCCAGGACCCTGGGGTCCGGAGCCTGCGCCCCAGGGCTCTCCAGATCCTCCTCCTCCTGCCGGCTCTCCCGCTCCAGCTGCTGGAATTCCAGGTCCTCATAGGCCCGCTGGGCTACCTCCAGTTGTTCTCTTAGCTGTCAGGGGGAGCACCAAAGGCTGGAGACCTGGACCCCTAGTGCCCAGGGAAGCAGTAGCCTGGAGCCAGAATGCCCCAGTCTAAGAGAGGAGGACTGGGGCCTAGACTTCTGGGTCTGAGGGCAGGGGACCTGGACATCCGATCGCTGAAAGATGCCAAGAGCACTCACCTCCTGCACCTGCTGCACAAGCCGCTCGTGCTGGTCCTCCGGCTGCGAGTCGAGCTGTGCCTGGGCCTCTCTGAGTCTCTGGCAAAGACTTTCCACCTGTTTCCGCTCCTGGCACAGTCGCCGCTGTTCCTAAAACAACAAACAGGTTCTCAGCCTCAGCCTAAGCTCAGCCTGAAGAGCCCAGCCAGCCCTGTGCCTCAGCTCATGGAAGGCAGGGACCCTAGCTATCTGATTCGCTCTTGCACAGAGCTAGCCAAGAGCAGATACCAAGTAAACAGGCTTTCAAGAACTGAGTGAAGGAAGCCAGGCATGGCGGTACATGCCTGTAATTCCAGAACTCAGGAGGCTAAGGCCTGCCTGGGCTACAGAGAGAGTTGAAGGCTAGCATGTATCATATAGTCAAACTCTGTCTCAAAAAAAAAAAAGAAAAAAAAGCAATGAGTAAAGGTGTTAATGCTAAATGTGACATGCTGGGTGATACTGGGTTCCCCAGAGGTGCTCAGATGCAGACCCCGTTCAGCACAGAGAAGGGACACAGCCAGTTAATACCCAGGATAGTCAGTACCCCAAGACACAGACAAGTGGGAGCCTGGAGCAGGGAATAATTTCTGCTGGGGTAATCCAGGGCTTCCTGGATGTGGGGCTAAAATAAACCTTAGAAATCAGGGAAGGCCAGACACACAGATTTCTCGATGGAGAGGAGCAAGGAGCACCAAGGAGCCAGAATCCAAGGAAGCAGGGCATGTGGAGCTCAGGCTTTAGGTAAATGAGAGCTTGGGACCAGCTCCACAGAGCTCCATAGCCTTGATGCTCACCAAGGGAAAGACTGATCGAATTACAAAGTCACTGTTTTCCAGCCTATAACGATAACCTCCAGGCAACACTCAGGGGTAGATGCTAAGATCTGTAGATCAAGGCTCCTGAGATGGGAGTGGCCTGCACGTCCAGAGATAATGTCCTGATGTCCCCGATACTCTCTGGGAAAAGGCTAAGTACATCAGATTCAGCCTCTGCAGCCAAAGAGCCTGTGGCTTGTAGAAACAAGGCCACTGCCAGTCACCACAGCCAGGCAATTTCTCCAACCAATAGTATGGAGCAGACACAGTGGGTGAAAACCACCAGAGACAGAGCAGCAGACACTCAGGGACACTGACCAAGCACAACTTCCGGCTTTCCACAACCGGGTTAAAACAAGCCCACCTGCTAACTGGCACTTTGAGACCATCAGGGAAACATGAAAACGGACTAGAAGCAAGAAACTTCTTAGAACTGACTGATTCTTAAGAGAAATAATGAGGGGTATGGTGGCACACGCCTGTAATCTCATCTATCGGGAGGCTGAGGCAGAAGAAGGATGCCTGGACAAACTTAGACCCTGTCTCAAAACATAAAAGAAAAAGGGCTGGGGTTGTAGCTCCACATTCCTTGGATTCAATCCCGAGTTCTCTTGTCCCCTCTCTGTCTCTCTTTCTCTCTCTTGAAAAGTTCTCATTTGTAAGCGGTACACGCTTAAGTATGCACAGATAATATATGCGAACAAGCAGAGAAGCGAGGCAGCGCTCACCCGCTCCACAGCACGAGCGCCCCCACTAGGGCAGCCCGGGCCCCGGGCCCCCAGAGCACGACCCAAAACGCTGGTCCGGCCCGCTGCAAGGCCGCGTCAGACTAACCTGCTCCCGCTGCTCGCGGCCCTTCTCTGCGTCCGTCCGCCGTGCCAGCAGTTCCCGGAGCTGCTCTTCCTCCCGCCGGGCCGCCACTCG
Source organism: Ctenomys sociabilis (assembly GCA_004027165.1). Classification (NCBI taxonomy): domain Eukaryota; kingdom Metazoa; phylum Chordata; class Mammalia; order Rodentia; family Ctenomyidae; genus Ctenomys; species Ctenomys sociabilis. Next base: position 8,033 of record PVKA01046414.1, read on the forward strand.
CTCCCCAGCCAGCTCGGCCTGCCGCAGGGCCACCTCCACCTCCACCTGCCGGGAGAGACCAAGGCGTGGAGTCAGAAGGCCTAGGTCCCGGAGGCCCGAGCACTGTGAGGGAGCACAGAGACGTGCACCGAGCGGGGCCACTTTCCGAGGGGCCCGGAGCCTCACCTCGATCTTCAGCTCCTTCTTCTGGCGCTGCAGCTCCTTCACGCGCTGCTCCATCAGGGCCACGCGCGTCAGTGCCTCCAGCTGCAGCCCTCGCAGCCGCCGCGCAGCCTCCCGCATCCCTTTCCCCGCAGAGAAGGGAGCAGGGGGCGTGGCCGACCTTGGCTCCAGGGGCGTGGCCTCGGGCTGAAATTAGAGGTTCCCCCGAGTCACTAAATAAATCTGATCCCTACCCTTCACACTTCAGAGAGAACAGAATGGGCCCAGCCTCATCAACAAGCCTAGAATCCGCCTTTAAGGTCGGGGATGGGATAGGGTCCAGCCTGCTGACCACTTGACCTGGCTCCTAGTGTTGTTTTCTCTGTCCTATGCTCATTTCCTCTGCATCACTTTCGAGCAGTCCCCGGGTCTCTGTCCCTCCCCCCCCCACACACACACACATACTCAGGTCTTCTTAGTCTCTTCTCCAGTTTCTGTCCCTTCCCTTGAATCGCTCGGTCTCTGCAGTATTCTCAAAATTTGTATCCCTCTTTCTGTTTCTATTGTTTCTCTTGAGTATCTCTGCCCTTTGTATTCGATTTTCCCTCTATCTTTAACCTCATCTCTCCGACTCTCTAGATCTCTTTCGCCCTTGCAGTATCAGAATTTCCGTGTCCCAGCCGGGTTTGCTTGCTCAGACCTGAATCCAGGAGGCTGAGGCAGGAGGATCCCTTCAGTTCGAGACCAGCCTGGGCTACATAATAAGTTCAAGGCCAGCCTGAAATATATAGTGAGACTCCGCCTCAAAAAAAAAAAAAAAAAAAGAAAAAGACTTCTGTGTCCCTGTTTCTTTTTTCTGTGCCTCTATTTCTTGTTTTTGCCTTTTCCTGCGTCGCTTTTTCTGAGCGCCTCTGCTCTTTGTTTTTAAGTTTCCCTCTAGCCCCATCTCCCTACTCTCTCCTCTCTTTGTCTCTTCTGGGTCTCCGTCTCTAGGTCTCTGGCCTCTGCGTGTCGCCTGTCTGGTCATCACTCGTAATTCCATGTCCTGCCACCCTTTGAGTCCGCCTTGTCTCTCTGACCCCACAGCCTCTGTCAGGTTGTTCTCTGTCCCTCTCAGTCTCTCCCCGCCCCCGGTCTCTGTCTCTCAGTGTGACCAGCTGTACGAGCCCCCTCCTCTAGGGTCTCCCGCGCCTGCTGCCCCGGGCCCTCACCTCCTCGCGAGTGCTCTCCGTGCTGCTGCCTTCTCCTCCTTCTTCCTCTTCCTCGGTCTGCAGCTGCTCAGCTCCTGGGCCACTCGAAAGCTCCTCTGGAGCCTCAAAAGCCTCCTGCTCGCGGGGCTTCTCGGGGCGCCCCTGAGGCTGGACAGTCCCTTGGGGCTGAACCTCTGGGTCGCAACCCGGGACCCGCGGCGACGGAGAACCTTCGTCCGTTCTGCTCGGAGTCCCCATGATCGCTGCGGGCTGCTGCGGGCTGCTGCGGGCTGCTGCGGGGGGGCGTGGTCGGGAGCTCGGAGGCGTGGCCCGGCTTGTGAGGCGTGGCCTAGAGTCCCCCTCACACGGGAGGCCGGGCCTCGGAGTTCAAAGGCTGGCGCGGAGCATTTCGGGGCGTGGCCTGAAGTTTCCTGGGGCGGGGAGTGGAGTTGGGGCGAAGTTGGGGTACCCAGTCCCCGGATGCAGGTCTGCATTTGGGGGTCGGGGTCCTCGCATGCCCCCTCCCGGACTCTCCGATCCCGGGCCTCCCTGTTCTCCAGATGTCCTCGCCCCACCCCAAGCAACCCCCGAGATCTCCTGGGCTCCCCGAGCGCCACCCCTTGTCTTCCCTCGGGACTCACCCCCTCGTACTCCCTGGAGCCCCTCTGTCTTGGCCCCACCTACACCGCCTCACCCCAGAATCCAGAAGTTGGGGCTCCAGCCCCCTGCTCCCAGGACAAGCCTGAGCCTGAGTCCGTCCCTCCTGGGAGCAGGATTCCCAGCTCCGGCTCCCGCCGCCCCCGCCGCCCCGAGGCCGAGTCTGCGGCCCCCTCCTCCCGCAGCCCCGGCTCACCAGCTCCGCTCGGCGCCCCGGGCACCGCTGCTTCTGCTGCGAGACAGGTGGCTGGGAAAGAGGGAGGAGAGAAGCCGCCCGTCCCCCTCCCCAGCAGCCCGGAAGTGCAGGGGGGACAACAGGTCCGACAGCTCTCACGGGAGCAGGGAACAACCAGCTTGCCCCGCCCGTGGCACCGGGCCCTCCCAGCCCCACGAGCTCCACCCTCGGAGGACCCAGCGTGGCGACCTCCCACTCGGCCACCAGCGGACCCACCCCTATCCCCGCGAGGGCCAGGCACTTGGCCACCTCTGCATGCCTGCTTGCCTGATGCCTAGCTCCTGAGTCCTCAAAGGAAGATAGGAATGGAGATGGGGGCCTCTCCCTTCTAATAATCCCTTTGGAAGGGCCCAGACCGGTTTAGGGAGCTGGACAGGAGCAGGGGGGCCTTGAGCTGAGTCAGTGACCAGCCCAGAACAGAGGGAAGTGTACCCCACACACATACACTGTCATGGGGTGGAGGCCAGAGGACAAAGCTCTCAGTCAGACCCTTTCCTCTCTGGGCAAAAACAGGAAAACAAGCCCTGTGTGGAACAGGGTTGTTAGATGTGAGAGCTGTAGGAAGCCCACCAAGCGGTGTACACTTGTAATCCAGCACTTGGGAGGCTGAGGCTGAAGGGTTGGAGGTTCCATTCCTGCTTGAGCAATTTAGCCAGACCCCCTGTCCAAACAAAAAAGAACCCTTGGCATGGTTGGCATATACCTGTCATCCCAGTCCTCTTTCAGGTTGAGGTGGGAGGATGGCAAGTTTGAGCGGTCCTGGGCAATTCAGGACCGCTCAAAAGGCTGGGGCTGCCGCTCAGTGGCAGAGCTCCCCTAGGGTCCCTCCGCAGTGCTACACATGGTACATGTTAGTCCCATCCTCAGAGCAGACCACCCAAAAGCAACTGCAGTCTCCACGCCATACCTGGGGAACAGAGACTGGAGGTACAGATGTACCCCAAATCTACACATTATAAATGTACCACCAACATCCTGCTCTCAAAATCCATGTGATTAACCATTAAGCAAACTGTCACAGCAGGCCAGGAAGTGCCTGAGAGATGTTCCAGAGGATAGCAGTAATAGCACGCTCTGATAGGATCAGTAGCCAGGAGGCCCCGTATGCACATTCATGAACTTATCGGATCATCACAGGATGATAATACGATTACCTCCATTTTACAGATCAGGAAATTGAGGACTAGAGAGGCAATTTACTCTAGGACTCCAAGTGGTTCAAAGGCAAGACAAGGTTCTAGCTGAGGTCATAAGAACACCTGCCCTGAATTCTATGGCTGTTCCTATCTCATTAGGATCTCAGCCAGGTCAGCCCCTTGGGCCCACATCCTGCCCAGCATCCCAGCCTCTCCAGAGCACCAAAGCTGACCCTGAGCACTGAGCACTGCAGCCCCAAAAGTTCTCTCCAGAAAACAGAAGTCAAACTCACAGACAAAAAAAAAAAAAATACTTTATTTAAGAAGCTTGAGAAGCTGGTGGGTAGTGGGGTTGGAGGGGAGGGAGGTACAGTGATGACAGCTCCCCCTTCACCCCACCCAGTGCATTCTTGACAACGGACATGAGCTCCTGACACATCAGGAAGGCGGGGTCTGCACCCCACATTGCATGTTGGCTGGAACAGCAATATCTGAAAGGAAAAACCATGCCTGGAATTAAGGGCCTGGCAGATCCCTGCCCCAATAAGGACCCAGGATCAAGAAAAGCTTCTTCACTGTAGTGTTAACAGTTCTGGGCCTGAGCCCATCTTCTCTCAGGGCCAGCCTCTTCCCTCCCACTCAGGGGCTTCAGGCTCTGCCTCTTCGCTCAGACCTGGGTCCAGCCACCTCCCTCAGACCCAGGAATCCAGGCCCAGCTCCTTAGACCAGGGAACCAGGCCCAGCCTCCTCCCTCAGACCCAGGAGTCCAGGTCCAGCCACTTCCCTCAGACCCAGCAGTTCAGGCCCAGATCCTCCCTCAGACCTAGGGGCTTTAGGCTCTGCCTCCTTGCTTATATCTGGGGTCCAGGTCCAGCCACCTCCCTCAGACTCAGGGGCCAGGCCCAGCCTCCTCCTCTACCTAGGAATCCAGGCCCAGCTCCTTCCTCAGAGCCAAGGTTCTAGGCCCAGCTTCCTCCCTCAGTCCCAGGGGTCCAGACGCAGCTTCTTCCCTCAGACCCAGCAGCTCCAGGGTTTGCCTCCTCGCTCAGATCTGGGATCCAGGTCCACCTACCTCCCTCAGATCCCAGGACCATGCCCAGCCTCTTCTCTCAGACCTGGAGGCTCCAGGCCCAGCTCCTCCCTCAGATCCAGGGTCCAGGCATAGCCTCCTCCCTTAGACCTGGGGTCTAGACCCAGCCTTATTTACTGAGATCAAGGAGTTGGGTTCCCCAGGTACTCACCTATTTGCTTAGGTTTGGGCAAGTTCAGGTTGTCCATCACCTTGACAAATTCCTCAGAGCTGAGGGTGAGCCGAGGGTTCAGAGTCCGCTCCTCTTCCACAGTGGACACTGTAAACCCTAGTAGCCAAGGGAGGGCAAGGAAAGTCAAGGAGCCCAGTACAAGGTCCTGGGAAGCAAAATCTCCCTTGCCTGTAACTAACAGTCTCTTTCCAGAATGTTCCTAAACCATTTTTCTCTTCTCAGTGGAGACTATTGTAAACACAATACCCTGAACTTCTAAGGAACTCCAGGCAAACCCAGGCCCCAAGGAACACTGAGAGTTGTGTAGTTCCTACAACCACACACTGCACTCCCAGGCACTGAATCTTTTTTGAGAAGAGGAAGTTCTGGGACTTGTAGTCTCTTGTGGTTGCCAGCCCCTCTCACAAGCAAGGGAAGCCCCCACCTCCAGCAAGGCTCACCATGGTAATCATGAGCAGGGTAGATCAGACACTCCCCTGGAAGCGTGAAGATCTTTTTGTGGACTGAGTTGTACAAGGTCTTAGCACAACCTGGAGAAGGAAAGCTCAGAGGATAGCGGATTACAGGATGGGAGAAGCCCCCAGGACAAGCATGGGAGGAGGAAATCCCTATAGCTAAACTCCTCCGCCAATTCCCCTTTGTCAGGGCACAGGGAAGGGTATTCTAGGCAGGTGGAAGAGCATGTGTGAAGGACTGAGGAATGGGAACAGATTAACCAGGATAGTAGGCGCTCAGGAAGTGGGGATGAGCTGAAGCATGAGGAGTTGCAGCCCACCCTGGGGCATCCAGGAAGGTCCCCCTGGATGAGGAAAATGGACAGAGCCAGCAGCTAAGCTGCTCCCAGATTCCTGACCCACAGAAACACTGTGAGATAGCACTCACTGTGAGATACACCACTAGGTTTGGGACTACTTGTTACACAGCAACAGATAACTAGTACACTCACGAAAGTAACCATCCCCTAACAGCTAGCTGCATAAATTCCTCCCCCCACTCTAGACACTCAACCATTTGAATTTGATTCTGACCTCCTAAAAACCTCAAGTGCACCCACCCATTCATTCCTGTTACTGCTGCAGAATACCCTGGTACTAAGGCCCTGGGCTAGGTAAAGGCAGAGTCACCTTGCTGGAAGTCCGTTCGTCCACACCCTCGGATCAGCAGGGCATCTCCAGTGAACGCCATGCTGTGGTCATTCAGGACAAAGGTGACACAGCCTGGGGTGTGGCCAGGGCTGGCCCGGGTCTCCAAGGCCTAGCAGGAGCAGGGAGTAGAGAGAGTCACCAACCAAAAAGCTTCAAGGTCCCTAGCCTACAAGGCTCACCTGGCCCAGGGTCCCCTCCAGATTAAGAGATCTGCGTGAGATAGCCCCAAGCCCAGAACTAACTGTGGTACAGAACAGAGCAGAACAGAACTGAGAACAGAGAGGCAGGGCTGGAATTGCCAGAGCCTGCTACATAGTCAGATCAAGGCCTTATTGTCAATCTAGATGGAGAATATTTGTCCCCAGGAAAAGGCACATGGATAAGGGGAAAAGGACAGCCCCAGCCCTCTGGAGACTGTGTATGCGCGCTCCCCTGTTGCTCTGAGATGCTGGGGATCCAACCTGAATCACACCCTACCCTTTACGTTTTGAGACAGGCTCTGGCTACCTGGCTGGCTACAGGTTCTGGCTCTGAAGCTGTGATGCTCCTGCCTTGGGCCGCAGAGTCACTGAGATTACAGCTGTCACCAGGCTCTTGGGGTTTTCAAAGAAAAGTCGTGAGATGGTAAAGAGGGGCTAGGGTGTAGCTCAGCACGGGCCCTGTGTGCCCCCATGTGCACACCACCTGGGTTCCACGCCCCGGAGGCAGTAGCAGTGAGGGAAAGGGAAAGGGGTGGAGGAGAGGGGGAGGGGAGAGCAGAAAGAAGGAGAGGAAGAGAGAGAAGGGGAGGGGGAAGAGGAGGGGCAAAAGAAGAAGCAAGGAACAGAAACCATGTCTGTGGGCACCGACAACAGGAATGGACCAGGCATGGGAGACCATGCTGAGTGTCCTGATTCTCCCTGTCCGGCCTAGGGACCCCACCTAAGCGAACACTCCTCCATCAGCACGTCCTTAGAGGCCAACCCTCCACCTCCTCCTCCTCCTCCTCCTCTCACTGTGTTTTACCTGGCTCTGATTTCCCTGACCAGAACAAGCTGCTTCGGCTTTCCATCTGAAACAGCCCCCAAGGCTGGGACTCCAGTGACAGATGTGTCATGAACCTCAGACTGCAGTGATCCTCCTGCCTCAGCCTCCTGAGTGCTAGGAAG
>PVKA01046415.1:0-14904 GCA_004027165.1 Ctenomys sociabilis
TTGCTCTCTGTGAGAGCTTGAGAGAAAGTTTTCTCTTCATGTGACTCTCCCCAGGCACACTTTAGAACTTCAATCTCTTTCCTCTGTGGCTCCATAATCTCCTTGTTCAGAAAATTTGGAGCTCACCTGAGTTTCATGATGTTGCAGTACAGGTTCTCCTATGTCCTGAGTCTTCGCTGACCTTGAAAGGCTAGGGCCAGGGAGATGGCTCAGTGGAATAAGTGCTTCCTTGGCAAGCTCAAGGGCCTGAGTTCAATCACTGGGGAACCCTGAGTAAACTAGAATTTAATCAATCCTAAGTCTAAATGCTAATAAGTTTTTTATGTTGATTACTTTTCTTTGTTAAAATACGTTTAGTGTCTCTTTGTTTCTCATATTTCTCTGACACATTACAATTTTTTTCTTTTGTATCCATAACTTTCTGAAGTATATCCATAGCTTTCTGAAGCATTTTTATTTCTGTTGACTTAAAATTCTCATCAAAAAATTTTGACATGTGTGTTATGTCAGTGTTGTCATTTGTTATCATCTTTGATCATTTAGTTGAAATTCTCCTAGTTCCTGGCATAATGAGTGATTTTCTATTGTACACTGTTCAACTAATGTAAGAAAATCTGTAAATGTAACGGATGAACTGGGGGTAGTTTCTTTGAGATTAAGATACATATATAAAATAACAACAAAGCTAATTCTTAAATATAATTGACTATATATTAGATAGTATAATGAGTATTATATAATATATATATATATATTTTATATTCACTCATTTAATATAACAACCTTTTGAAATAACCACTATAATTGTCTGCAATTTACAAATGAAGAAACTGATATTTAAGTAACTTACCAATGTCACACAACTACTAAATGGCAAAACTAGAATGTGAATCCAAATCATCTGCTTCCAAGGAGTTAAAGGGAGGGGAAAAAATGAGGAATCGAGATATATCACGCACAGGTACAAATTCCCTAAGATGAATGTGAACATTATGTATATTTAAATGGTACAAATAAACTTAACAATAAAAAAAAAGAATCTGCCTCCAAAGTACATGCTTTTGAAATCATTATACCATAATGCCCTGAATAATTTATTGCTGTATTTTTATTTGTATAAACATGTCTTCTCCCTAGGCAGAAATAGGAGCTATAAAGGGTGAATCTTCTCATTTTAGTAGCCATAAGTATGACAAGTATGGAATATTCTATTGCTACAAACTAAAATAAAAACCCCAAAGCAGGGATTTTTCTAGAAAAAGTCAGGAAAATAAGCAATATCCTATGAATTTTGCACAACGTCTCCTCCACATTATTGTCTGGTGCTCAACAAATGATAGTTTGAATGAATGAATGAATGAACACATACATGCCTGTTTCTACAGACTCTGAAAAAGGAGCAGCATATCTACTTTACTTAAAAGATGCTAAAAAGGGAAAGAATACAGAACTATGATCTCCTAGCAGAAAGAATCCCTGCAACTCACAGATCGGGAGCTCACTGTTTCAGATGAAAATAATAGGCCCATGAACCACTGCTCTCTGGCCAACTAACCATTCTGACAACAGAATGGCATCTAAAAACTAAGAAGAAAGTTTACCAAAAAAATACTGAAGATATAAGCTGGGTGTGTAACTAAGAGCTGTCCAGACTATTCCTTTAATATGCAACTACATCTCAAGAAACATCAAATCTATCACATGTGTTTTACTATTGCATGACTAGAAAAGTTTACAGAAAAGGCTTTGGGATAAAAAATCATTAATGACCTTCTGAATAAATACAACTTTAGATAGTTTTTTTTAAAATGTAAATTCAGGCCAAATTAAGATTCATCAAGCCTATAACATAAAGACTGACACTAATACCAAGCTCAAGCCCCAAGGAAACCAGCAGCAGGCTCTGGAATGGCACTGCATCCCAAAAGCTGCTCTATTGGTGGAGGTAATGGGTCTCTACTGCCCTGGTCTAATTAGCCAATAAGGAATCACTTGGGAGGCAGGGTATAAATGAAAGCTAAGGTGGGGCCAACATGGAGATTATGATATGACCTGGAGACTCTTGCAACTAAACTCACAGTTTATACTCACAAATAGAAATATTTTCATTTTCAACCTAAAAAAAAGAGTGCCCCCAAAACACCAATAATAATAAGAGTTTACTTTTGTACTGCAAAAAGACAATAAAAGTTTTGGAGAATAAACCTACAATCACTTTTTTGTTAAACAGTACCCCTTAACAACACATGGAATAATTAATTATTTGGTATTAAATGGCATATATCATTGAACTAATACAAATATATGTTACATATGTAACTAGATATGTATGCATACTCATATGAGTATATAATTATATGTAAAGAAACATGATGAAGTTACAATATATCATTTATAGCTAACACATACTTGAACTAATATATAAATACATACAAATCTAAGTGTTTTGATTAGTAAATGCTATTTGTTTTTTCTTTTTATTTGGTAATTAAAAGCACATTTTTTGTTCTTGATGTGCAATTTTATTTTTTAAATTAATTTTATTGAGAAAGAAATAGCAGTGAGACAGTTTTGAAACAGGTCAGTAGGACAATTACAATAATTAATACATTGCATATTGTTGTCTTCAAAGTAGTTATTCACAGTACAAGATGCAGACATGATATCTTGTCTAAACACTATTAGTACAAATCTTTCTTCTCATTGAACTAAGAGAAAGTAGCTGTATATTTAACCTAACTAACTTATACATACAGATATATATTTTTTTCACTACAAAATGGAAAAATCTTAACTAATAAGCACTCAAAGCTTTTCTCTCTAGAATTTATAAAGAACAAAAAACATTAGGGCCCTCAAATTTAAAGACCCAATCTAGAAATGAGCATCCAAGATGAATACATATTTCTCAGAGGAAGAAATTCTAGGTGCTAATAAATACATGAAAAATGCTCCACATCGCTAGCCATCCATGAAATGCAAACTAAAACAACACAGAGATACCATCTCACCCCACAAAGAATGGCTATCATGAAGAAATCAACCAACAACAAATGTTGGAGAGGCTGTAGGGAAAAGGGAACCCTTCTCCACTGCTGATGGGAACATAGACTAGTGCAACTATTATGGATTTTTTAATGAGACTCATTAAAAAACTAGGACTGGAAATCCCATTCAAGACAGCTATCCTCCTACTGGGAATTTTCCCAGGGGAACTGAAAATATCACATCATAGTGATACATGTGCATCTCTATTTATAGCAGCATAATTTGTGATAGCCAGAGGAATGGATGACAAAGTTGTGGTGTTTTTATACAATGAAGTAAATATTATTTGATGTATCATCCTTTAGTGAGGTACAAACTAGAGATCATTTCATCAACTTAAGGCCTAAATATTTTACAATAAAAAACAGATAAATCAATTAAAGATTCCTAAGAACTCAGTTCAGTCAATCTGTCTTCAACATATGAATTGAATCATGTCAATTACTTGAGAAATGTATACATTTTCAATGAGCAGATTATTTGAAAACTGACCTAATTTACTAATGAAAGAACAAGTGGCTTTTCATCTTTGCTTTACTACAGAGCTCTCATTTTTGACTCAGCACTATAACACAATTTTACATTCCTGTTTTATCTGCTGAAGCAAGATAACTGGGTAGCTATTGTGCAGGTAAATTTTCATTTCACTCAGTTTTTGAATAGCTTTATTTGAAGTGAATTTTCAAACTTCAGAAAACTTAACAACCACTTCTAATAAGAAACTCTCTAGGCCATGCCAAAAAAAAAAACAATGAAAGAACTTTTTCAAAGCATAGTATGAACAACTCCTTATTAAATATCTTTTCCCACCAACTCTAGTGTACTAAGTGTTTTCATGCATATCTTTATATCACTGTATATTTTGAAATAAAAATGTAAAACTGTACAATCCTAAATTGCTATTTTACTTTTCATTTGTCTCAAATGTTTCACAACTGAAGTCTGTGATATCCCAAACCCCTCCAAAAGACTTAAATAGCATTAAAATGCTTCTTTCAATTTAAAGGGCAAAATATCTGGAAAATTAAGGTCACAATGTTAGAGTGTCTAATGGAGTATGGATTTCTGCTTGAAGTACTTCAACCAAAAACCTGAGCAATCTTAAATCTGTCTCTCATAGATATAATAAGTTTTAAAGCTTTGAATGAATTTTCACATGTTTCACATCTCTCATAACTTCAGAAAAGGATGCAGCAGAGAAGCAGAGAGAAAAGTCTCTGTGATAATGGAATTTTTATCCAGCACCAATAAGTTAAGTTCATCTTTTAAAACAAAAGATGAATAGGATCATTCTAAAAGGGGGAAATCAACAAGCATTCAAAAGTTTCTTTAGGTACGAAGTACTTTTCAAGACACTAAGAAACAGTAGATTCTTTAGTTTAAGATATCAAAAATGTTACAGGAACATTAAATTAGCATCAATTTTAAAATGCATGCTTTTTACTTCAGTATGTCTATGATAAGTATGGCTAGTTTTAAACACTATTATAAAGCCTAAGTCATTTTTCATATAGGGCCCTATCCAGGAAATACTGACAGACTAAGCTATGTAGAACACACACAAATTTGAAAGAGAGAGACAACACAAACTATATTTTGAAATTTTTTCTCATGAAATGTTTGTCATCTGAAACAGTGGTTTACAACCAGAAGTGACTTTGCCTTCCGGGAAACATGTGATAATGTCTGAGGACAATTTTAGCTGTTACGGCTGGGGGAATGTTGCTGGCATCTAAAAGATAAAGACCAAAGACATTGTTAAACATCTATGGTGCCCAGGAGAACCCCAAAAGAGCCCCAGGATAAAGAATTATACAGTCCAAAATCTAGATAGTCTCAAAACCTGGAAGCTCTAACCTAAAGTAATACCAAGCATATGAACAAATATACTTGAACAATGAACAAAATATCTGCTGAGTGGAGTAATGAATTTAATAGATGAAAATATGCAGTCTCCATTTTTTATACCTTTGTGCTGTTACTTCCATCACGCTGACATTCCTTAATACGATTGTTTTTGTCCTCAAAGTCTTTCTTAATTTGCTCATTACTAGATTCCTCTACGATTAAATAGAGTCAAATAGATGAAAAACTACATGTCCGTTAACAATGTGGCCCACAATATGATTCTAGGAGTCCAAAAAAGGAACACTAAGTTACCATTTATTATTCAAGATAGCAGCTGAAAGTATTTCAAATACCTTCAATGATTAAGCCCACAAAAAATATATACTTGTAAACTATGGTAATTAAAAGACCATTATTTTATTTGGTCACATTTATTGTAAGCCAAGAGTTCTCTACTTTATAAGACCAAATAACCAAAGCTGAAAAACTCTTCAGAAAATATTCATTTGTGTAAACAATGCAACTAGAAAGAGTTAGAAGGCTCACAGGGGCCTTTATTTCTTCCTAAATATAGTAATTTCAATTTGTAGTTCAAAATTATCAAATTGCTTAACTCTGGTGTCCCCAAATTAATCTAATGTGAAGAATGCTCACAGAGTGGAAATCACATTATTGTGTCTTTACTTTCCAGATTCACAGGTATCCTTAACTGCTTTCTAAGTAAAGACTGATTTTGTTGAAAATAACTAGAATACTGATTCCCTCAAAAGAGTAATTATGGATGATTTTAATTTTTTCTTTATGGCTTCTTAAATTTTTCCGATTGTTTTACTATGTTCAGTATATAATTTTTAAAGAAAACTAATATTCTTCCATATTCAAAAAAGCCTTATGATAATTTATATATATTTATTAACTTACATATAACCATATGCTGCTCTAGAGTTCAATTTTAAAAACAACAGCATTAATCATAAAGATTTGGAATTTTCAGTTTCCCTTTTAAAGATGTACCAATTATATAATAGGGAAATTTAATATAGCTAAAAGAGACTTATAAAGAACAGCATCTAGCCAACATAATGTTAAATGAATTACAAATACTAAATCAATCCTGAAAGCTTACATATTATTCTGCTACTGTAATTTGTCCTAGAAGATAAATATTGCTATGAGAAATATATCATTGTCCAATGTATTTAAATATTGCCCTGAGATAATGTTATTCCAATAAGAAATGTCCCAAGAATTGCTAAGACCTCTTTTAAACTGAAAAGCAATCTAAGTCATTTGAACATTTATTCAGACAGACGTGAAGGGCACAACTTCTCAAAAGGAAATGGATTTTAATCAAAATTTATAAATAGGAAGTTGTCTATCAGAAATAAAAGTCCAAGTGAACAAATGAATAAGAAAATTCCTACGTAAGATTATTCTGAGCTCCTATGGAGTTACCTGCACTTAAAAAACCCAAAACAATCAAGTAAGTACATTACCTCAACATACTTTCAAATATTTTTCTCACTGAGAATTGATAACCATGGAGAGTGCTGATTTGTACATTTCACTCATTTTTACAACTAAATGAGCAAGCAAACCCTGAGAAAAAGGCCAAAATGTAAACGATGAAACCATTTATAAATCTAAAATAATCTTTCTGAATAGATGTCACTGAAATGGGCTAACAGACATATAACTAACCCAGTCAAAGAGTATCCCTTTGTAAGAAAATAAAAATTTAGGACCTCTACCTTTATAAGTAATTTATTACAGTTCAACCCCCTATTATATTTGTTTAAAGATCACTACTTTTACATGGACAATCTACCCTCTAATAATCAGCTTATAAAGTTCCTTTAACAAATTTTATTGAGAGCCTACCATACATAGGGGGCTGTGTCAGGTACAGAAAGAGAAACAAAGACATATCCCACAAGGCTTTGATTTTAAGAAGCTGACCAATCTAGTTATGAAAACAAGACATTTCCAGATACAATTTCAAAACAAAAGGGGGGTAAAATAGCCAATACTATGGTGGAGAATGGTTAATACTCCCTTACTTCAAAATACATTATAAAGCTACTATAACTAAGCAACATGTTATTAACATAAAAATAGATAATTCAACCAATAAAAGATGGTAGAAAGGTCAGAAATAGATCCATGAATTTATTTGCACTGACTTGACAAAAGTGCTCAGAATAAACAAAGGGAGAAAGGTAACCTCATCTATTAGTGGCACGTGCTGGGAAAAGTAGAGATTCACATACAGAAAAATGAAATGTGACGCTTATTATATGCTCTAGTGACCTAGTGGACCTTTGATTTCTGAACTCAATTTGTTTCTGAGGGTTGGTTGTAACTCAAGTTGGTCGTAAGTTGAGAGCATTTTTCCCATAAGAAATAATGGAAATACCTATAATGTGTTCTAAACCTTCCAAAGCACACCTTAACTAACCTTTAATAATAAAAAGGCTTGTAGAATGTGTTTGCCAGAAGTACTAATAATGTCCTAGCATATTCACCAAAAAGTCACAAAATGTGCCTAGTTAGTTCATCAGGAACAATTCCATACTGTATTCACTATGTAAGCTGACATCTTTGGCTTGCAGGAACAGGAGCTGGTTATTGTTTGGAAGGAGAGTCACCTTCCACAAAAACATCAGGAATCTGGCTCTCTGGTGTCTTCTCTCCTTGGGAGAGTCTGTAGCCCAGTAGGACCTGCTTCTGGCTTAGTAGGTTTCCAGCTTTTCAGAACTAAACACTAGACTAAGGTCTGTTTCTGTCCTGTCTTTAACACTGCTCTGTGTCATGACATGACATGGTCATTAAGCAAGTGAACAGAACAATTCACTTTTTGTCTCTCTGGGTAGACCTTCTCTACAAATGTCCATAGCTCTGTCCATTTTCTCAAGACTTGCTTTTTTTTCAGAACTTCACTGTACTGATTATAGATACTCTCCCTCCCCTTCAGAAAGCTCCTTGTCTGCCATTCTGTTGCTCATCCAGAAGTTGCTGAAGTTCTCTGTAGACAGGCCCTCTGAGTGTTCCTCCACCAGTTCTTCAACACCATGATTGTCTACTTGCAAGCCTAAGGACTCTGCTATAGTGACAGTATTGTCAACCGCAGTCAGTTAAGTCTCAGGCTCCTCTACATAACCTTCAAAGCCTCTCTCCTGTATGACTTTAGGTCAAACATTTTTCCCTGAAGATCTCAATGTCCTTAGAGAGACATTAGTCCAGGATTTCTCAACTCCACACAGGAAATGATATTGTAATGTTCCTTCTAGAACTCTTTAGGACTTTATCTGTATCTCAGAACATCTGAAATAAATTCAAGAACAGTTACTTGGTGTATAGCTTATTAAAGTTACCTATAACCTGCTGGTCCATAGACTGCATAGAGGAGTCATATTACGTGGAAGGAACTCAACTGAGAGCCATGGGGATTATTCACCCAATTTTTCCAAATCTGAAGGGTGAGCAAGAGCACTGTCCATGATGAGGAAAGCCTTGTGGTAAACCTTTATCCTCTAGACATTTCTTACCAATAGGACAGAAAGCTTCCCTGATCCACTCAAGAAAAGTACTCTTTTACCCAGGCTTTTGTGTTAGACTCTCCACATGACCCCTAGCCTATTCTTCATGATTTCATGTTGTATGAACATTCTAGGCATCTGAGAGTGACAAATAAAAGAGCGGCTTTATCTTGAGGTTACCCTCACATTGGTACATAGCAATAAGTTTATCCCTTCACATAGTTGTAAGGCTTTCTTCTCTTCCTGGGTCATACTTGTTCTCCTGGACATTTTGCTCAAGAAAAGGCCAGCTTAATCAGAGTTGAAAATTTGATGAGAGCAAAAGCCGCTTCTCTGTGTCATCATTTTGAAGTGGTGTATGTCATTTTCAACAGCCCTTTTATCAGCACTGGCTGCTACAGGATGCCTAATTATGCTAAGAACCATAGTTCTTACCTTAAAATTGTGAAGCCATCCTTACTGGCATGAAATGTTTCACCATTATTACTCATTGATGTATTATCTTTTATAACATCTGCATTTATAGCCCTAGCTTTTTCATAAATTACACACTCAGCCTTTAACCTGCTATCTGCCTTTTGTTTATCCACACTAATAGCCTATTTCACCCAACACTGTTGATCATGACTTACTAATTTGAGTAACACCTTTAGCAACACTAGCTTCTTTATGCAATCTTTGCTCTGTAAGATTGTTGAGATGGTAGATTTTGACATGTGGTACATGTTAGCAAGATTGGTTACAGGAGTGCCACTCTCCTATTTCTCCACAATTTCCTACTTCTTTAGGATTACGATTGCTTTCTTTTACCTTCCATTCTTTCCTTAGCTTCTTTTCTAGATTTTGGGGGGCCATTTTGATATCAGTAATCACAGAAATTATATAAAGCAACTGACTGGAATCACACCCACAAACACAAGCATCTGAGTTCAGACTGACGCTTACACACACTCTTCTGGCATTGTGAACTTGACAACCAACCACACAGGTGACTGGCATTGTAGTCATAGCTCGAGACTTTGGTTGTAAGTTAAACTAAAATTCTGGTCAGAACCCAAATTGTTTGAATATGAGCCTGGTTGTAACTTGAGGGCACACTGTACATTTTTCAAAACTTCAAAATGAATTAAATATTTAAATGTAAGACCTGAAATTGTGAAACTACTAGAAGAAAATACACCCAAAACACTAGTCTAGGCAGTTACTGTTTAAAATAATATAACCCCAAAATGATAAGTAACAAAGGCAAAAATGGAAATCTTGGATCCTATCAAACTAAAAATCTTCTCTATAGCAAAGGAAACAATGTAAAAAGTAAAGAAACAACAGAGTGGAAAATATTTGCAAATCACACATCTGAAAGTAGGTTAATATAAAATACAAAAATAAATAAATAAATAAAATACAAAGGAATTCTAACAAATTATTAGCAAGAAAATAAGCCAATTCTAAAAATTTGGCAAAGGATCTCAATAAAAGAAGACATATAAATGGTCAATAGACTGTAAAACAATGTTAACATTGCTAAATATCAGGTAAACACAAATTAAAACCATAATAAGACATCATCTCAGCCTGCAGGAACAAAAAGATCAAACTTCTATCAAGGATATAAAAAAAAATATTCTTTGTATACTGTTTTAAGAATGCAAACTAAGACAGTTACTTTGGAAAATAATAGGGAAGATCCATAAAAAACTAAAAATAAAATCACCAAGTGATTCAGCCTTTTCATCGCTAGGTGCATCCACATTGGAATCAGAATGTCAAAGGACTACATGAAGCCCCATGCTCACTGCAGCACCAGTCACAGCATGCCTGGTGTTGGGATGGTCACCAACAGAGGAACGGACGAGATGCGATCGTGGGCAGCCCTCATCCCAGTGCAATCCCAATTGCTTTCTGATGAAGCTGGTATAAACCATATTTTGAATTTGATTTTCTCCAGACTAATAAAGTATGATAGTCTTTCCAGCTACTCAGTAATAGCAGCGATAGTCTTCAAAACACTATTTTGCCAGTGTTTTTTGCATATATTTTATTACAAAAATTTTTTGTGATTTTTATCCAACTGTATAGAGGTTAATGTGAGTTCAGCAGGAATGACATTCTGCAAGTTAGGATTTTCAATGTTTTTGCCTTTTTGAGACAAGGTTTCACTATGCAATTCAGGCTGGCCTTGAACTCACTTTGTAACCCAAGCTGGCCTTGAACTTGCAATGATCCTCCTGCCTCAACCTCTGGAGCGCTGGGATTACAGGCATGCACCACCACACCTAGCCAAGTTAAGTGTATTAGATGTATTTTTCAATTTAACAATATTTTCAACTCTCTCTCTAAGTCAAGGAGCACTTTTATATGCATAATGGACACTATTCAACCTTTGGAGAGGAAAAATTGTAATTTGCAACAACATAGGTACAGCAGGCAGACATATACTAAGTGAAATAAGCAAGGCACAGAAAAATAAAATAACATGATCTCCTTTATTCATAGAATCTAAAAAAGCCAAATTCACAAGAAGTAGAAAATAAAATGCATCTTTTCAATACCAGAGATTCAGGTGTGGAAAGAGAGGAGAAGAATGGACAGTTAGCTGTTCGTCAAAGTATACAGATTCAGTGAGACAGGAGGAATAAATTTATTTTATTATTGGCCATGTCACATTTGGGTGGCATGGCCAATAATAATGTACTGTATATTTCAAACAAATTAGGTATATTTCAAAGGTTTCACCACAAAGAAATAACAAATAATTGAGACACACAGTTTAATTAGCTTGATTTAATCATTCTACATTGTATTCATATATCAAAACATCACATTGTAATTCACAAATATATCTAACTGATTTGTCAATTAAAAATATCTTTTAAAGACTACATAGGTTCAGGGTAAGACAATTTCTTTTTTTTTTTTGTTTTATGGAAGTGTCTACTGGGTGTTCAGGGTCTCACTATAAGATCAGACTCATAGTGATCTGCCTATTTGCAGCTTCCCAAGAGCTGGGATTATGGATGCACACCACCACGCTCAGTCTCGATGGCTGTCTCAGCGCACCCTGGGGACAGGGCTGGCATGGCAGGCCTGGGGATCAAATCTCTGGCCCCTGCACCTGTTTGCAGGAGCTTTAATCTGCTGAGCTATGTAAATAAATTCCATATGTACTCTTTATTATTGCTTTTCTTTTCAAATGAATAAATATTAATCTACTCTTCAAAAAAAAAATATTTTAATAGCCAGGGAGAGAGCTTGGTGTTCTAAGTGCCTGCATGGCAAACACAAGGACCCAGGTTTGAACCCTGGTACTACATGTCGTGGCAGTCCCACACCATGCCAGCCACCAAACTGGGTATGGTGTCACACTCTTGTAATCCCAGCACTGGGGAGGCTGAGATAGAAGGATCACTACAAGTCCAAGTTGCATAGTGAGACCCTGTACCAAATAAATAAATCTATATATCTCTTTTAAGAGGAAGGAATTATCTAAAAATAGTAAAAATAAATTTCATAAAGAAATCAGAAAAGGGTCTAATGAGATAGCTCAGTGGTCTAAAGCTCCTGCTTAGGCAAAGTGCAGGGAACACAGTTTGATCCCTGGCACCATATGCTGCACCAGCCCCACCCCCAGGGTGGACTGAGCCAACCACAAAAAAAAAAAAGAGAGAAATTAGAAGAAAAAGAAGTACTTCTCCAATAATGATTAGAAAATTACTTATATTGGATAGCAACATCTGAGATGGTCTGGAATATATATGGGATTTGGACACTCTTACAAATAGGCAAACAAATTGGAAAGAAAGAAAAACAATGAGAGAAAAAGTGGGTCTCCAAGAAAGCTCCCACGCTCATCCAGAAGTGTGGGGGGTAACAGACACACCGCAAAAAAGGAGTAATTCAGGTTGAAGTGGGACATTGCAGTTTGGGCCAATTTGGAAGGGCTTGGCTAGGAGGCTGAGAAGTCTAGATTTTACTGTGTAACTGAGACGCTAGTAAAGATTTCTGAGCAGAAAAAAGCATCATCAAAGTTGTGCTTTAGAAAGATCAATCTAGCAGTAATTGAAGTAACTGAACATCAATCAAATGCAGATGATATAGCACAGTGAATATAATGTAAGCCTGCAGGAATTCAGGAATTCATTTATAAAAATGTAATTTATATGCATCTTTTCAGTAACACAGCTCTATAAACTGTCTTGCTCATAGACTAGTACCTAATTATATAAGCATCTAAAAAGGTCATAAGTACTATAAAATGATATCACAAAACCTCTGCCTTTGCCTGGAAATCTTTCCACCCCCTTTCCCTTCCGGTAAACTCCTTATCCTGTAGGTCTCAGTTTAAATGTCAGTTCCTCAGAAAGGCCTTTTTTTAATCACTTACTCAAATTGAGTGCCCCTGTTTTTCTCTTTCAAAGGAACTTATATGTTTTCTTCACAGTACTTATCACAATTTATAATTAGATATTTTGACCACTAATTAATTAATCTATCTCCTCAAGTAGATTGGCAGGGGGAGAACTATAATTTATTTACACTATACTTGCCAAAGCCTAAATATACCATTGGCTAAGATATTTTATTTCAAAGAAAAAATTTAAAGAAATATTAAACTTCAATGTAAATCCAAATTTCCTTGTACTAAAATCAGGATAAAAAAGTCTATAATTCTATGCAAAAAAAAAAAAAAACCCTTAAATCAAATACTCAAGTCAAAATGTATATTCCTATCTCCCCTATTTTTTACAGAAATAATTCATAGTATAACTGCTAATTAAACTGAATAAATCTGAGTAAAAGGTAAGCATCATAAATTCAATATCAAGAGTATAATCACAGACTTGTAAATCCTTGATCTATGCATATCATGTAAGAATTGCAGAATAACTCATCATTAACTATAAAAACCCAGGCATCGAACTTGGGATGCCTGCAGTTGCTAGGCAGGCACTTATGCTGCTGAGCTATCTACCTGGCCCCAAGATTTCATGTTTGTCTGGTCTAGTTTTCTTTGTGTTTTTTTTTTTTTTTTTTTTTTTTTTAATATAGGGTCTTGCTATGTTGCCCAGGCTATTTTTGAACCTGTCATCATCCTGCCTCAATTTCTTGAGTTCTAGGGGTAACAGGAATGTTCAAATAGCATATGGAATTTTATTTTACCTAAATTATAACTAGGATTGGAAAAAAACCTCAAGGAAATGTAACTAAGGTTTTTTTTTGTTTTGCTATGTTTTTTGATTTTTGGTGGTATGAAGGATCAAACTCAGGACCTTGCACTTGCCAGGTAAGGACTTATTCCACCAAGCTATCTCCCCAGTCCAGCATCTTCAGAAACAATTCATTTACATATAATAATTTTTAGTAATTCTTATGTTTGTATTTCATTTCATAAATCTGGTATCAGTTTTTCTTCTTATGATAATAAATATGAGTAAGATTAGCAATGTAGTGAATCTGAAACCACAGAAGTCCAAAGATATCCAAAGGAGTTTATTGTGAGGCATTTGAGACCTTAGGCCAAGAAGTTTTTTTGCAAAACTCTAATTTAGAAAAATCACCCAATCCATTAGTACACATGAATTTGGAAGCCCTTGAAAATTTCCAGTAAAGAACTAGAAAAATTGGCATAAAAGTAGAAGTTGTGATCTAACTTGAGTACCTACAACAAAAGGAAAAACACAATTCCCATCATTTACTCAAAGGTTCTCATGTCACTGGACTTTGTGAATCAGATTTGGCTATAACTTCCTAAAACTCATTACACTATAAAAGTCATGCAACATGGGCTGAGTGCGCTGGGACATATTAATAATCCCAGCACTTGGTAGGAGGATCATTGTTGAGTTTGAGACCATCCTGGGCTACAAAATGAGTTCAAGGCCAACCTGAACTGCATAACAAGATCCTGTCTCAAAAAGACACACATGCAAAAAAAAAAAAAATCATTCAACACATAGTATAGCAATTGAGGGCAGAAATGTACTTAGCAATATGAATGTCTATGAGTGAAACACAAGGTAAAAACCTAATACAAACAGTTGCACAGTTTTACACTATTAATTAGTTGGGTCCATAATCTCCTTGTTCAGAAAATTTGGAGCTCACCTGAGTTTCATGATGTTGCAGTACAGGTTCTCCTATGTCCTGAGTCTTCGCTGACCTTGAAAGGCTAGAGCCAAAATGTTGGCTGGCCTTGTGGCTCTTCTATTTCTCCAATTTTGATCTGTGAACTTAGGTTGTTAACCATCCAGAAGAAAAGCTGATTAGTATCCTGCAGTATATGCCATTCACTTTGCCTTATCTGACTCAATTGATTTTACTTGTTGTACGTTTCCTTTTGTATTTCTGCTTTTCGCTTGTTATACTAGGGAGACTATATGATATTTACACATGTGGGCCTGGTTTATTTCACTTATGAGTATATGTTCAAGTGGCATCCACTTCAGTATAAATGCTTCAAACTTATTCT
>PVKA01046416.1:0-14937 GCA_004027165.1 Ctenomys sociabilis
CTGGCAAGATAGCTCAGCGGTCTAAAGCGCCTCCCAGGGACCGCGGTTCGAGCCCGAGCACCACATGCCATGCCAGCCCCTCCCCGCAGGGCCGGCTGAGCTCACACCCCATCCCCGCGAAAAAAGAATCCGTGATGTGTAGCGAGACACTGTAATAAATAAAGGAATTAAAAAAAAAAAAAAAAAGAAAGAAAGAAAAAAGAATGCAAAATAAAAATTCAAAAGACAATTTAAAAAACTTATAATTCAGGAAGAAAGCCCCATTCGCCATCTGGTGTCTTAAACAGCTTCTGAAATGCTGCAGTACTGGCCCACTCTTGAGTCCTGCACCCTGCCTTGCGCACTCTAGGGCCGCTTCTCAGGGACTACCATGGACTTTTTGTTTTGTTCTGTTTTATGGTGGTGCTAGTAACTGAGCCCTGGGTATTCACACAAACCTATATCCACAACCCTTTTTACTTTTTTTTGGTCTTTTCTGACACAGGGTCTGATAGGGTCTGGCCAAGTACAAACTGCTAAATTACCATGGCCCTGACTCAACCTTGCTGAGCCCCCAAAACGACAGCTTACCTTCCCAGTGGCCACCTCCTCCTCCTTCCCCACCCCAGCCCTGGACACAACCTTCTATCACTCCCAGGCACACAAGGGAGCCCCCAATCAGCTCCTTCGGTTTCCCTGAACCTGCCCTCAAATTCTGCTCCTAGCAAGTCCATAGAAGCTCAGCCTTCCTTTGTCTCAGGTCAGAGTGTCCCCCATCTCCCTCGGATCCTTTCTGCGTCCTCGGAGAATAAAGGTCCCCTTTTCTTTGACCTCTGCTTCTTTGCCATACTGATAACTCTAACAGGGTCTTACGATGTGGCTCAGGCTGGCCTTGAGCTCACTTTGTAGCTCAGGCTGGTCTCGAACTCCCAGAAACCCTCCTGCCTCAACCTCCCAAGTGCTGGGATTACAGGTTTTGCCACCACACTGGCCTTTTTTTTATTTTTGACAGGCTCTCACTAAATTGCTATGTTGCGCAGGCTGGACTCAGACTTATTCTCCTGCCTCAGCTCCATAGAGTGCTGGGATTAGAGACCAGCACCCTGTGTGCTATTTTATTGCCCCCTCTGGGGTTTTCTTTGATGTTCTGATGAGTTCTGACCCTAGTAGCACTTTTATTTTTTTTTGGCAGAACAAGGGATTGAATTCAGGCCCTTGTGCTTGCCAGGGAAGTGCTTATTCCACTGGGCCATCTCCCTCACCCATCAAAATACATTTTTTTTTTTTTTTTTTTTTTTTTTTTTGGTGGAACTGGGGATTGAACTCAGGCCCTTGCGCTTGCCAGGGAAGTGCTTACTCTACTGAACCATCTCCCTGGCCCCCCTAGCAGCACTTTTGAGGTTGGTACAGGGGTAGGCAAGGAGAATCCTCAGCTGCTACTGTTAAGTAGGAAGTGCAGGCCTGTACAGAAGGAAACACGGGGTGCTGTGGGCTCCCTGCCTCAGCTTTGTTGCCACCAAGCTCTGTTGCCCCATCACCCTTCGTGTGGGCAAAGCACCCGGCTCTCTTCCTCTCTAGGTAACTAGACTGGAAGGCTTGAGCGACATGTGGTGAGCTGCTAGCACAGAAGCTCAGAAGCATGGCTGTGACTTCTCAAGCATTTTTCCAAATTAGCCTCCTCCAAGCTGGTCCCCAGCATTTGGTCAAACCTTGATCTAAAAACCACTGCTCCTGGCAGCAGTTTCCTGCACTGGCTGGAGCCACTCTGGCTTTGTGTTCAGAGTTAGAGAATGAGAAATTTTCCTACAATGGAAAACAGTTGGGCAGTTCCTCAAAAGGTTAAATATAGAATGGCCATATGGTCTGGCATTGCACTCCTCAGCCTATCTCCCAAATGACTGAAAACAGACACTCAAATATTTATTCTTGCAGTGCTCATAGCAACACTATTCACAATAGCACCAAGAAACAAAATGCCCACCAGTTGAGGAACGGGTAACAAACTTCAGGTATAGCCAAACAATGGAATACTATCCAGCCATCAAAAAGAAAGAAGCATGGACATATGCTACAACGTGGATGAACCTGGAACTAGTAGGTGGATGTATAAAACTACACACACAGCAGCCAGAGAGATAGCACAGTGGCAAGCACAAGGTCCTGAGTTCAATTCTTGGTACAAAAAAACAAAACAGGGGGCAGGGAGATGGCTCAGGAGAGTAAACCCTTCCCTGGCAAGTGCAGGGACCTGAGTTCAATCCCTGGTTCCACCAAAAAACAAAACAAACCAAACAAACAACAACAACAACAAAAAAAACTACACATACAAATCGAGTATTTTATTATTCCATTTAGGTGAAATACCCAGTTCAGGTAAAGCCAGGGAGAACAGAATGGTAGCTGTTGGGGGCTGGAGGAAACACAGAATGTAAAGTGGCTGCTGAATGGGTTTTCTTTTTTATTTGACAGAACCAGGGATTGAATTCAGGCCCTTATGCTCAGCAAGCATAAGGTTGCTAATTCCACTGAGCTATCTCCCTGGCCCCTTGAATGGGTTTTCTGAGTAATGACAATATTTTGGAATGATAAAGGTGATGTCTGCACAACACGGTGAATCTACTAAATGCTGTGGAGTTGTTCACTTTAAAATGTGTAACTTTATTATCCAGGCATGGCAGGGCATCCCTGTAATAGTGGTACTAAGGAGGCTGAGGCAGGTGGATCCCTATGAGTTAGCCTGGGCTACAGAGAGACCCTGTCTAAACAAAACAAAAATACATAAAAATGCCAAAATTACTTCGAAATTCACTCTTAACAAAATTTTTAAATGTAATAAGTATGGGGCTGGGGAGATAGCTCAATAGAATAAGCACTTGCCTGGCGAGCTAAGGTCCTGAGTTCAATCCTCAGTACTGAAAAAAAAAAAAAAAATAAAATAGGGGCCGGGGAGATGGCTCAGTGGAATAAGTGCTTCCCTGGCAAGTGCAAGGGCCTGACTTCAATCTCCAGTTCTACAAAATAAACAAATAAACAAATAAATAAATATGTAATGAGTATGAATTACAGGAGGAAATACTTTAACTGGGCTGGGGTAATGGTCAGTGGAATAAGTGCTTCTCTGGCAAGCACAAGGGCCTGAGTTCGATCCCTGGTTCTGCAAAAAAAAAAAAAAAAAAAAAAAAAAAGTATATTGAAGACATTAATAAGGATGTACATAAACATCCAGGTGTGATAGCACACATCTATAATTCCAGCACTTGGGAGGCTGAGGCACGATGTGAATTCAAGGCCAACATGGGATACATGAGTTCAAGGCCAGTCTGCACTACATGGCCAGCCCATATCGCAAAAAAAAAAATTGCCATAAGTATAAAATATAAGCAGGATATACTAAGTTCCCAACCAGACTCTTCATTTGAAAGCTACAGTGAATTATATTTGTCTGTTCTTCTCTGCAAAATGGTTACAACTGCCCCTTCTAGGGTTACTGTGAGGTGATATATATATATATATATATATATATTTTTTTTTTTTTTTTTTTTTTTTTTTTCTTCCCCCTCCTCCATCTTCTTGGGACAGGGTCTTGCTATGCAGCTCAAGCTAGCCTTAAGCTCATTCTGTAGCCCAGGCTAATCTTGAACTCAAAATGAACCTCCTTCCTTAGTCACCTTAGTGCTGGAATTACAGGCATGCACCACCATTCCTGGTTGTTGCAGGTCAAGTATGGTGCAAGGGACCTTAAACGTGTTACTAGGGTTGAATGTTTACCCACACGCCTAAGGCACAGGGAATCAGCATGTGCACGTGTCAGTCTGTTTATTCATCCATCTGCCTGTGGCCACTTGTGTTAATTTTCTCAGCTCTCTCGGGTAAACCAGGAGAAATGCTCATAAGGTAACTCTTGTTTAACAATTTGCTTTTTTTGAGACAGGGTCTCGCAATGCAGCTCAGGATGGCCTTGAGCTCACTGTGTAACCCAGGCTGCCCCCAAACCTGAGGTGATGCTCCTGCGTCTGCCTCCCAGGTGCTGGGATTCACGTGTGCACCACCACACCAGCTTGCTTGCCTTTATTTCATATGGGTCCCTTTTGAAGCTTTTTTCTTTTTATGTATGTGGTGCAGGGTCTACAGGTTCTCACTGTGTAGACTGGATTCATAGTGATTCTCCTGTTTTCAGCCTCTGAAGTGCTGGGATTACAAGCACGCCACTACACCCAATCTCAATCACTATCTCAGCATGGGGGGGAGCTGTGCCTAAGCAGTCAAATGTTTTTCTTTAAAAATAACTATTATTAATATTTTAATATAAATTTACTGATGTACAAAAATCTTACTGGAAGTAGAAGCAGGTGCATTTCATTTAGATAGGCAGGACCACCAATATCTTTCAGGTTGTTGTTGAGGTCTTTCTTCCCAGGGTATTTTCTAATTCACTTTTTTGCTATCACATGCTTTCAAATAATTCCTAAGTAAAAGCTCAGCCAGGAAACCAAATCCTTCACTGAGAAAGGCTTGTTGAATGTGGAGTACCTCCTGAGCAGCTCTCCTTGAAAGAAGAGCGACTGTCTCCGACCTGAGCCGACCCTATTTCCTCATATTGTTATGTACAAAGCTGGCCTGGCCAGGACTTCTGTTTATCCTTTCAATTGGCCTTAAGCAAAGTGTATTGGTCTAGCTGAGGTGCTGGTGATAGTCTCTGAAGGTGGCACGTGTGTTTCCCTGGTAAGCCTGCTGCGTTGAGACATGACAGAAGAGCCAAAGCTCTGCACTGCCAGCTGGGATTGAGCCTCAACATAGACGCTATAACTTCCTGGGGCTTGAAAGACTACATCAAAGCTGAAGCACCGACTTCCCCAAAACATTGGATGCTATCTCCATGGCATAATATATATATATATATTTTGTCTTTTTGAGACAGGGTCTCACTATGCAGTTCAGGCTGGCCTTATGCTCACTCTGTAGCTCAGGTTGGGCTCGAACTCACAACAATCCTCCTGCCTCAGCCTCCCGAGTGCTGGGATTACAGGAATGTGCCACCACACCCGGCTTATAGCATAATATTATAATATAGACTACTTTTTCTGCATATCCTCTCTGCATATGGCAGAGGTAAATGTAGGCCACCCACCCAGCTCAGCTCACAATGGTCACCTATTTCCCACAATTCTCAGTCAATCCTCAAGCCACGCCCCCACTGAACCAGGTAAGGCCCTTGGTTGGATCTCTTTGTCCTGAGAAGCCATCTTTGTGGCGGAACTTAAGAGCCCCTTGGCTCCCCTGTGATTGAAAATATAATTTAAGTGTCTTTATTTTTGCTGTGGGTTGCACTGAAAGTGGTAGACTGGAATTAACTTGATGGGATTCCAATAATGTAATTTTGAGATTACAAATATTGGCTTTTTTGGACTGAGATGAGGACCTAGAAGTGATTCCTACAGTTGAAAATGAGGTCATAAATTACAGACAGCCAGGCATGCCAGTGCACACCTATAATCCCAACACTAGGGAGACTGAGGCTGGAGGATTGTTGTGAGTTCAAGACCAGCCTAGGCTGCAAAGTGAGCTCAAGGCCAGCCTGAACTGCACAGAGAGACCCTGTCTCCAAAATAATGATAGACATTCACCTAGGAGGGAAAAAAATATTCTAAGAAAAAGGAGTTTGGGGGGCCAGAGATATAGCTCAGCAGCGTAAGGGCCTGTGTGGTAAGCGCAAGGTTGAGTCCAATCCCTGGTACCGCAAAAAAAAAAAAAAAGAAAGAAAAGAAAAAGGAGTTTGAGTCCTGTATTTTACAGTGTAAAATTCCCTAGGCTAGGGATGTGGCTCAGTGGTAGAGGACAGAGGCAGCAATAAAAGTAAAGACTCAGGACATAGGAGAACCTGTACTGGAACATCATGTAACTCAGTGTGTCCCAAATTTTCTGATCAAGGAGATTATGGAGCCACAGAGGAAAGTGATCATGATGTAGAGTATGCCTAAGGAGAATCATACGGAGAGAAAACATTCTCTCAGGCTTTCATAGAGAACAAATTGGTCAAGCAATGGCTGTGACTCATTCACATGGCTGACACTGGCAAAGGATCTACAAAATGTGGTACAGGGTCTCAGGATAAATCCTGAGCGTAGGTGACTGACCTTATCAGATACAAAAGTTACATTTTTTGCTATATAGGTCTCACTTTTTCTTGGTCTTAACCATCCAGTAGAAAAGTATAAAAAAGAGGTATATAATGTAAAGCCATATTAATATGCTGAGCTGTAAAAGGCTCAAGTCAACAGCTTCTGTGTATAACCTACTACTATTGTGGACTGCTGGACTGTGTTGGAGTGTTTTGATGAGCTGATGCACTTATAGCATGTATGTATGTATTTATTTATTCATTTTTAATTTTTTTTGTCTTTTTGAGATAGGGTCTCACTATGCAGTTCAGGCTGCCCTTAAGCTCACTTTGTAGCTCAGGCTGGTCTCTTACACCTATAGTATTTAGATGCCAGTGGAATGCCCATCTCTGGACAGGACTAAACAAAGAAAGGGGATTCAAAGGAAGGAACATTTTATATTTGTATATATAGAATAGTCAGGATTGATATAGAGCTACTCTCACTTAATTCAATGAGTAGAAAGATCTGTATTAATAGTGTTTGGAAGCCCTCGGGAGGCTGAGGCAGGAGGATTGTTGTGAGTTCGAGACCAGCCTGAGCTACAAAGTGAACTTAAGGCCAGCCTGAACTGTATAGTGAGACCCTGTCTCAAAAAGACAAAAAAATGAACAGTACAGTTGGGATAGATAACTACGTGCTTCTATATAATTCTATAAGAGACAAGATTTGCACTAATGGTGGTTGGACAGGATAATACATCAGCTTCTAGTACTATGGACAACCACTAGGAAAATAACAAGGTAGAAAGTATTAATTATTGAATCTTTGATGTAATTCAGGTATAAAAAATAACATACGCAAACAGCTACACTCTCTTCATTTACTGATAAAGAGACATATGGCATAATAATGTCTGTAAGTATAATATCATGTATACACCTTCTGTGATACCAAAACATTATGAAAACACTTTGCAGTGTATTAACTTATCAATTCCGTCTTGTCAAGGTATCTTAAAACTGTCTCAGTGATATCTGTACTTCAATAAAACAAAAATAAAAAATTAAAAAAAAATAGTGTTTGGATAGGATATCTAGTCTGCGTCTTGTGCTAGGGATAACTACTAAGAAGATAACAATGTACAATGTATTTATTAATTATTGAAAGTGTCCTATTTTAAAATAAATAAATAAAAGTAGCAAAGGGGACAGAGGACAGTCTGGGTGCCTTAAAAGAGGCTGCCTTAGCTTCTTAGATCTAACTCTGGAACCTGTGCAAAGAGAGACCCTGGGCGGGGCTCCCAGGAGGGTTTCTGTTTACAGAGATAAGAGGGCAACTGTACAAGTGAAAATGAAAGAAGGAACAAGACCTGTGGCTTACCTTTATTTTCACTGATTACTGTACATGTTCATGACCATTTCCTAGACTCAAATAACCAGAAGTATATGAGGACAAAGGAATACACAGATGTAAAGGAAACAACAAACAAACAAACAAAAAAACTACTACCAAAATCCAAGACAAAATGCTATTTTTGTTGTTGTTGTTGTTTTGAAGCAAGGTCTATGTAGTTCAGGCTGCCCTTGAACTCACTATGGGGCCCAGGCTGACTTTGAGCTCATGGTGATCCTCCTGCCTCAGCCTCCTGAGTGCTGGGATTACAACCATGTACCACCATGACTCCCCCACAAATGCTATTTTTGATAGGTTCTGCCCTTAGTATGAACTGCTGAATTATTATGGTGGCCATCTAACATGGCTGAAGCCTCAAACAACAGCTCATCTTCCCAGTGGCTACTTCCCCCTTCTTCCCCACCCAGATCCTGGATACCTTTCCTGCAATCAGCTCCTTACATGCAACAGAAACTGCCTGTCGGACTCTGCCCCTAGCAAAAGCCCATAGCAGTCTCAGCCTTTCTTTGTCACAGGACAGAGGATCCCCCATCTCCCTCGGATTCTCTTGTTCTTCACAGCAAAAAAAAGGACTCTCTTACCTTTCCTATCTCTTTACTGTGCCGCCAAAAAACCTAACAATTTTTTTTTTTTTGTGGTACTGGCGATTGAACTCAGGACCCAGTGCTTGCCAGGCAAGTGCTTATTCTACTCATCTATCTCCCTGGCCCAAACAATTGTAACGTAGAACAAGCAAGTTATTTCAATGTTTGGATGAACACTATGCTCTGTGTGTCCTAAGCAGGCACCCTTCCACTGAGCAACACTCCCACATCCTCGCAAAATGTCTACTTTACCTGCCTACTTTATTTGGAAGGAAATTCATGAAATGAACATGAGAAGTCTAGTGAATACCTGGCAAACAGTACGTCTACCTTGGCTAGGGATGTAGTCCGGTGGAGAGTACTTGGTTAGCAGGTATAAGGTCCTGGGCTCAATCCCCAGTAGTACAAAATGAACAGGCAAACAAACAAAAGCAAACCTAATACAGAACCCCAAGCCCGCTTCCATACTGGCTCTCCTGAGGTCACTCTGCCCTGTAGGGCACTGTAATCTCAGATCAGAATGCAAATGAGCACCAAAGGGCCAGCCAGATAGCTCAGCTGACTAAAGCACCTGTTTAGGAAGAGCACAGGGACCAGGGCTCACTCCCAGCTGTGTGCCTTCTGTGCTGGCCCTGCCCATGGGGTGTGCTGAAATGGCACTGAGACTGGGTGTGGTGGCCAGTAATCCCATAATCCTGTAATCCCAGTGTTTGGGAGGCTGAAGACAGGAAAGGATCACTAGGAGTCCAATTTATGCAGTGAGACCCTATGCTAAATACTAAAAAAAAAGCACTGATCAATGAGAAACTACAGAAAGAACTACTGGATATCTCTGCTGGACACAACAGCACACTATGATCCCTCAAGGGAGGCTGAGGCAGGAGGATCCTTGTGAATCTGAGTTCAAGACCATACTGAACTACACCAGGAGATCTTGTCTCCAGGAAGAGAAAGAAAAGGAAAAAAACCCTCTGGCTCCAATTGTTGCTTTACCACATTTCTGGGGACTGAGCAGGCCCCCAGTGAAGCATGTGCTACAGCACCAACTACAGTCTTGTAGCCTTCTACTGCTATTTAATAATAATTTCAAGCCAGGTATGCGCATGCCTGTAATCCTAATACTCAGGAGGCTGAGGCAGGAGAATTGTTGCAAGACCAATCTGGGCTACATAGCAAGTTGAAGACCAGCCTAAACTATATAGTGAAACCCTATGTCAAAAAGACCAAAATAATAATAATTTCAAAACAACTGATTGTTTGGAGACTTCAATATTAAAGAAAGTATGTGGCTTCCACAGCACACACTTTTTTATGTATTTAGCAAAGGGTCTATGCGGGCTTCAGGATTTCACTCTGTAGGTTTTCAGCCTCCCAAGTGCTGGGATTAGTACACGCCACCACGTCCAGTCGCCACCATCTCAGCTTGCTCCAGGGGTGGGGCTGGCACAGCATGTCAGGGATCGAACTCCAGTAGCTGTGCTCTGCCTGAGAGGCACTTTAGTCCGCTGAGCTATCTGGCCAGCCAACACAATACATACTATTATCTCGCATCCCTGCATAGTGCTATCCCCCTGGGTCTTTGAATGTTCACATTGGTCTTCCCTATAACCTCAGCTTAGGCCTTCTCTCCTGGCTCCCTAAAAGGAGAGAAGGGAGATTTAGCTCCTCTCCCTCTACCAGCAACCCCCGCCTTTCTTATCCCCAAGGGCCTGGGGAGATGGCTCAGTGGAAAAGCGCTTCAGAGGGAAATAAACTCAGGTGTCTGCCAGTGACTATTCAGAGGTCACATAACTAAACCTATGTCATTTCTGTTCACAACTCCAATGTTTCCTTCCTCACTTTTTATTTTTGTTTCTCTGTAGCTAATATTTTAGCTTCCTAGGTACTTACACAATTTCAACAGCTTCTATTTGAATTCCTCTTATTTGACACCTAAGGGTTTAAGATTTAAGCTGGGCATGGTGATGTTCCTGCAGCGCCAGCTACTGTGGAGGCTGAGACAGGAGGACCCCTTGAGCTCAGGAGTTAAGAGATAGCCTGGAGCCGGGCCTGGTGGTGCATTCCTGTAATCCCAGCACTTGGGAGGCTGAGGCAGGAGGATTGCTGTGAGTTCGAGCCCAGCCTGAGCTACAAAGTGAGTTTAAGGCCAGCCTGAACTGCATAGTGAGACCCTGTCTCAAAAAGACAGAAAAAAAAAAAAAAAAAAAGAGATTAGCCTGGGTAACACAGTGAGACCTGGAGTCCCCATGGACTCATCTGTCATTAATTCTTTTTTTTTTTTTTTTTTTGGCGGAACCTGGGATTGAACTCAGGCCCTTGCGCTTGCCAGGGAAGCGCTTATTCCACTAAACTATCTTCCCAGCCCTCATCTGTCATTCATTCAGTCAACCAGCTATTAAAAAATATAAGTCAAAATCTTACTCATTGAAATATTGTCCCTAACAATGAGGAGAGGGCAAGGAGAAACGCTGAGAAACAGGACAGAGGCAAGACCACTCGCTTATACACACTAGATGGGTAAGACAATGACCCTAAGAAACATCAGATTTTTGTTTGTTTTTTCGTCCTTTTGAGACAGGGTCTCACTATGCAGTTCAGCTGGCCTTAAACTCACAACAATCCTCCTGCCTCAGCCTCCAGAGTGCTGGGATTATAGGCATGCGCCACCAAGCCCGGCCCTACATCAGATTTTTGAAACTAGCAGTTAAGTGGTAGGATTCTCACCCCGACTAACTATACATGCTGATACCTGTGAACCAAGCAACTGCACTGAATTTAACAAAGTGTTAAATAGAAGGGTCACTCTTCAAATGCCTGTCATCCTGGTCTTATAAATATGTACTTCTTGTCATGACATACCAGCTATTACTATACTGTCCTTTTTTAAAGGGTATTAAATGAAAAATAAGACGAAAAAATGTCACAAGACAGTCATGCTACAATGCTGTATATGGATGAATTTCTAAATATTTATGTAAATATATGTGTTTATTCCTATTTTTTTCTTCTTTTTCATATTCTGTACAGACTTAGAGTTTAGTATCTCAGTATTTAATTTGAAAATACATGTTCCATGTTATGTCTATGATGTCTGATATTTAGACTAATAGTGTGGATAAACTGAACTGCGTATGTTGCAGGGTAATGATAAACTTCTCTTCTGGAGAGTTAACAACCTAAGTCTGCAGATCAAAAATTGGAGAAAAAGAAAGGCTGCAAGGTCAGCCAACATTTTGGCCTTACCTTTTCAAGGTCAGTGAATACTCAGGACATAGGAGAACCTGTACTATAACATCCTGTAACTCAGTAGTGCCCCAAATTTTCTGATCAAGATTATGGGGCCACAGAGGAATGTGATCAATGATGTATAGTGTGCCTAAAGAGAGTCACATTGGAGAGGAAACTTTCTGTCAGGCTTCCACAGAGAGCAAACTGGTCAAGCAATGGCCGTGACTCATCCACAAGGCTGACACTGACAAGGGACCTGTAAAAGCGTTCATTTTTGCTACACCAAAAACTAAACTGCAGTAAAATGCTTTAACAGCTGCAGGATAGAGCAACAGAGAGCGACAATGAGCCACGTGCAGGCGGGTGCAGCTTAGCCAGGGCACAAACCAGACTGAGGTCGCTTAACCAATTAGCTCTTTGGCTTTCACGAATCCTGCGGGCCTTTTGGCCCCTCCAGAAGGTTGGGGTTAGCATAACTGAGCTCGACCATCAGGGTTTTTCGAGACAGATCACATACACCCTTTTATCAGCCCCCACCTAGGGAAAGACCTAGGACACCGAGACCGGTTGGCCCCAGGCTTTGGGGTCTGGTCGCCGGCACACACGGCGTGGTAAGCTTTCTGGGAGATCTAGAAAGACACAACTGATTTACTCTTGAGGAAAGTGAGCCTACGCAGGTCACAGAGCCAGTAATGTCTAGCATCCAAGCCTGGCCCCCGGGCCGCGCCCCTCTCCACCCCGGCCCACCGGGTCGGAACCACGCACCGAGACGAACGGGATGCGCAGCCGGTCCCCTTGCAGCCGGTTGAAAGCGGGAAACGTGCTCCAGGCGAGGAACCCGCCCTGCTCGGGTTGCAGCAGGGCCACGAACAGCACCTGGTGCAGGAAGCGCACGGTCGGCTGCTCCTCGTAGCTGCTGCGCTTCAGCCAAAACCCTGAGTTAGAGAGGGCGGCGGGAGGTAGTCAGGAGGCCCGGCCGGGTCGCGGGCCGCCCGCGGGCCGCCCGCGGGGAGCGGTGTCGCGCACCGGTCCAGGCAGGCTCACCGTGGCTCCTGTAGGCCACCAGCAGCGGCGGGATGTAGGTGAGGACGGCGGTCAGCAGCAGAAATAGCGCGGCCTTGGAGCAGAGCCCCGCGCGGTAGCCGCGCTGTACCGGGTGGGCGAAAAGCTCGTAGAGCGCCATGGGCCCCGCCCGGTCGGCTCGGGCGCTTGTACCACGGCGCGATTCCAAAGGGATGACCAAGTTTGGCTTCTCTGGGTTGCCATCGCCGTGGTCTCCATGGCAACGGACCGCCGAGAGGAACCAATAAGGACGCAGGACTTTAGCAGGGGTGGAACGGAGGCGGGGGTTTACGTGGTGTGTGCGTTTCCCTTGAGACGCTGAGAAGCAGCACGTTGCCGCTCCCATTTACCTTAACGTGTATCTTTGTAGTGGTCGCCTATTAACACCTAGTACGGTTCATACTGAAGTCCAGCCATTCAAGCGAGCATGGGCTAACACTAAAAGCCAGGCCTCTTCCCTGGCAAGTGCAAGGGTCCGAGTTCAATTCCCAGTTCCACAAAAAAAAAAAAAAAAAAAAAAAACTAGGATTTTATCTCCACTATTCAACAGCAAGGCAGGCAGTGAAAGGAGACACAACTTTCTAGCTCTTGGAGGGTCTTTACCACATGGCTGATGTCACCTAGATTTGGCTACTTACTGTTGGTTCTGCCCAAATGCCTTTATGTCAAGTATGGCAGATTTTGAAAACCCAAATTCATAGCTAAGTTTCTCATCAAAAGGCCATTAAGAGCCGGCATGGTGGCGCATGCCTGTAATCCCAGCACTCAGGAGGCTGAGGCAGGAGGATTGTTGTGAGTTCGAGACAAGCCTGAGCTACAAAGTGAGCTTAAGGCCAACCTGAACTGCATAGTGAGACCCTGTCTCAAAAAGACAAAAAAAAAAAAAAAAAAAGGCCATTAAGTATCACATTGCTGAGATAGCGAGGTGTGCTGAGCGAAGGCCCTATAGTAGATAACCCTGTCTTGAAAGAAATCTAAAGGTGGCTCTTAGAGGAAGAGGACCGCTGAAATGCTACCATCATCCATCAAGGTCTGCTCATTTGAAAAACTACTCTAAAATCCTTAGTCTGTGGACAATGTTATTTGCTCAATAGTGCTTTCAGCTTTTGAAAGATGGTCTCCCTGTGCAGCTTAGGTTGACCTTAAGCTCATTTTGTAGCCCAGGGTGGTCTTGAACTCATCTTCCTGGCTCTGCCTCCTGAATGCTAGGATTACAGGTGTACAACAAAAATTTTTTCTAAAAAATTCTTTGCTCTATCCTCTGGTCAAATACTCATTACCACTTGCAAGTTTTGGAGTGGCACCATACCAAGGGTGATCAAGAAACACAGGCTAGTGAACTCAAAGCCTATACTATGTGGCATGATACTGCTTCAAATGTTTGAAGATCCCCAAATCCCAAAGCACTAGATCTAAATTGTGAGGCACACTAATATGTCCAAGAAAGACGATTTCCTGAAATGCCTCAGACAGTGCTAAGCATGATGGAATCAAGGGGAAACTCAGATTGTAGTTTTCTAAAACATTTGTATATTTACATCACCCCCTTGACACTCTTTAAATATGTATTTCCTTCTGATGAATTGTCTCCAACCTGAGGTACATCTCTATCCTTCACTTATATTGGAGACAGGAAGTTACTGAAGGTAGCTCAGGCCTTCTAAATGCTGAGATTAAAGGTATGCAACACTACACCAGATTTGTATCTGTTAAGGATACTTCCATTTCTTTATAATGGAAGGTTCTCCAGGAATAGGAGGGTCTGCTGTAAACTGAAAGTGCTTTTCTCTGTGGAGAAGGAAGTATTTGCCTCCAGAGTTTCTTTCCAACAGGAGGAACCATGTACTGCAGAGCTAAGTTACCACTGAAACAAGGGGAAATGACTGCTAGGAATTTAGGTGCATGAAATACTCCTGTAAGATACCATGTGAGGAAGCTAATCTTTGTGGTTTCAATTATTTAAAGGAAAAGGACACTCATTCTTTTAAAATCATGTTCTAATATCTTTAATTAAACAGAGATCCCTGTAACATGTCATTAGAGACCATTTCACCCACTGCTCTGTTTGGCTGCTAGCCTCTTATCTCTCTCTTCAGCAATGGTAAGGCGGATTCCTTTTCCTCGTGGAAGAGAAATCCACGGCTTGCTGCCTTTGCCGATGACGAAGATGTTAGAGAGCCGAGTGGCAAAGCTGTTGCCGTTGGCATCTTTCACATGAACCACATCAAAAGAACCAGGATGCTTCTCTCTGTTGGTGATCACTCCAATTCTTCCCAAGTTAGCACCTCCGGTCACCATACACAGGTTACCAGTGTCAAACTTGATGAAATCGGTGATCTTGCCAGATGACAAATCAATCTGGATGGTGTCATTGACCTTGATGAGTGGGTCAGGATAGCGAATGGTGCGAGCATCATGGGTGACCAGGTGAGGAATCCCTTTTGTGCCCACAAAGATCTTCCTCACTTTGCATAACTTGTACTTGGCTTCCTCAGGTGTAATCCGATGAACAGCAAAGCGACCCTTGGTGTCATAGATCAGACGGAAATGCTCTCCCGTCTTGTCAATGC
>PVKA01046417.1:0-14943 GCA_004027165.1 Ctenomys sociabilis
AAAAGAAAGAAAGAAAGAAAGAAAGAAAGAAAGAAAGAAAGAAAGAAAGAAAGAAAGAAAGAAAGAAAGAAAGGTTGAGCTTGAACAGCTCAGTTCATTGGCACAGAGTTGTTTTGTTTTAACAACAATAATTATTGACACACTGTTTCTGTAGACTAGAGAGACTTGGGAGTAGCTTGACTGTATGAAGGGTGAGTTTGGAGTTCAGAGGCACTGAATTGGTAATTAATAGAAATGGTCAATTGTCCTGGTAACAATTCTGTAAAATTACGTTCTTTGTGAAGTAATTTAAAACATCATCTTTAGGGCCAGTGAGATAGCTCAGTGGATTAAGCACCTGCTTAGGGAAGTGCAGGGACCAGGGTTTGATCCCCAGTGCCACATGCTGAGCCTGCCCCACCCCCAGACGGGTTGAGACCTGGTCTGGTGGAGAGTAATCCCAGCTGGAGAGGCTGCAAATAGGAGGATCACGATGAGTTGGAACTGTGCAATGAGACCCTGTACCGAATATGTAAATTAAAAAATAAATAAAACAGCTTCATATTTTCATACGTTCATGGTTCTGTTTGATGATTCTGTCTTCTATTCGTAAATCTTCACCTTAGAATAACAGTTTTAATCCCTATAGCAAAGTGGACATTTGATCTTTGGCAAGGCAAACTTTCCCTCATTGTTTTCCAAATATTTTTGTGGGTTTCAGGAATTATTCTTCTGGGTGTATTTCACTACCCATTTGTCAAGAACCTAATTGGTAAACTGTACGTGACAGCATATGCCTGTAATCCCAACACTGGGGAGGGTGAGGGAGAAGGATTGCAAATTTGGATCCAGCCCACCACGTATTGAGACTGTATCTCAAAACAAACAAATACAAACCAAACAAAAACCAGAAGAAGCCAACTGGTTTACATTTAATTCATATGTTAACTTGGACATATTTACACTATTAAGCCTTCCATCCAGGGACTTTAGAAGAATGACATTACTTTAATTTTAACATGAAATGCATGGTAAAATGGTGTTTCTACTACAGAAAACAATTAAAATTAAACATAGCATTATCACACAATCCAGAAATTTCACTTACAGATTTTATATTCCCAAAGAGTTGAAATCTGAGACGCAAATGATTGCATATAGCTAATGTTGTTCACCATAGACAAAAGGTGAAAGCAAGTCTAGTGTCTAAGGAACAAAACAGAGTCTTTAAAAAGGATGAAATTCTGACTGCTACAATGTTGTGAGCCTGGAAAACATTACATATCCAGCCATCCAAGGATAGGTATTGTATAGGAGATGTCTGGAATAGTCAGATTCATAGAGATGGAAAGAAAAATGATGGTGACAACAGGCAGAAGGTCATGGGTGGGCAGAATAAACAGGATTATTATTTAATGGGTATAGAATTTCGGTTGGGAAAGATGAAAATTTTCTGGCTATGGATAGAGATGATGCTGGAGGAAAATCTATGTGCTTAGTGCCCACAGCACCGTATGCTTAAAAACAGTAAACTTTGTGTGTTTTGACACAAAGAAAATAAAATGTCTATTTTATTTAATATTTATTTTAGATGTTTATCTTATTTAAAATGTCTATTTATTTTAAGATGTCTTAACTATAAGTTAATATATCTGATATAGACCTAGAAAAGCATGAAAAATAATCTGTAAGCCTACCACTTAACTATAACTATAATTAAATAGTTGATATATTTCCAGTTTTGAAACAATATTGATATCTACATGATTGAAATCATACTAACTATGCAGTTTGTATCCTACTTTCAAAACTTAATTGAAGCATTTCCTTTATGCTATTAAATTTTTTCAAAACATTATAATAATGGCTATAGTTCATCTTCCAGTAGCATAGTTTGCTTAGAGATCTTTATAATATGAAACAGTTCAAAAGAATATTTTAGTAACTTCAAGTTATATCCCATAATGCACCTATTAGGTATAAAAAGAAAAATAGCAATTTAATGGCTGCAAAAACTGACAGGCAAAATACCAAGTGATTAAAGATAACATTCCCAACAACGGCAGAAAATGGTACTGTGTCTCCTGATGTGCGCCGTCATTTCCGGCAGAGACCATCATTTCCGTGGCGCTTCCGCCAGAGCTGCATAAATTGAGCCAAAGCACAAGGAAACATGAGATGAATCTAAATTTGGGGGCATTCTAAAAAGGGGGGATTATATGCTCTATAGCTGTCAAAATTACAAAAGATTCAAAACTGAGAGTATGGTATAGATGTGCTATAGATTAAAAGAAACAAAAAAACCCGATTATAATGTGCAACACATGATCTTGGCTTGCGTGCTGGAAATTGTGGGGAGCAACAGAAGCTGGGGATCCATCACACCTTTGGGACTGGAGAGCAAAGTGGGCCCTAGGTGAGCCAGTGAACAGGCTGCTACAGCTCGAGAAAACAGGGCACCCTGGTCCACCACACAGGCAGGTTCCTAGACACTGGGGTGTCATGTGACATCAATCTGCCCATTGTATAATAGACACATTGCAGTTGTTGAGTGAGTCATGACACCATTTGAATGGCAATTAGGTGTTAGCGTTGTAAAAATAAACCTCTTTGTTTTTTGGACTTTTTAGAAATTTTGAGACAGAGTCTTTCAATAAGTTACTAAATTGATCAGGATGGGCTTGAACTTTCAGTCCTCAGATTTCCGCAGTGCTGGGATTACAGGCATACACAATCATACCTGGTGAAATCTCCACTTTTTCTGACTTACTCAGTCTCCAGGATTCTGTGATAGAATCCTGCAGGAATCAGACTAAAACAATCTCTCTCTCTCTCTCTCTCTCTTTTTTAAAATTCATTTATTTGTTACAGTATCTCGCTACACATCATGGATTCTTTTTTTGCGGGGGGGGGGGGTTCAGCTCAGCCCGCCCTGGGGGGATGGGCTGGCATGGCATGTGGTGCTGGGGATCGAACCGCGGTCCCTGAGAGGCGCTTTAGACCGCTGAGCTATCTTGCCAGCCCTAAAACAATCTCTTAAATTAGGACACAGTTACACTGAGTATGTTTTAGTTCATATTTTCCTCAGGGTAGACCATTTGTGCAAATCAGCATTTTCCAAACTTGCCTAACCATAACATCAGAAAAAGCTGATTTGAGCCAAGGGACAGTCATGAGAAATTTTAGAATTCAAAAATTACTGCTAGGGCTGTCAAGATAGCTCTGCAAACTAAGCGCTTGCTTAGGTAAGCATAAGGGCCAGGGTTCAGTCCCTAGCATTGCAAGGCACACCAGCCACACCCACAGGCATGCTGAGACGTTGATGAAGTCCGGGCATGGTGTTGCATGTCTGTAATCCCAGCACTAGGGAGGCTGAAAACAGGAGGATCACTACAGTCCAAACTGCACACACAGAGACAAATTACTACTAGATGAATCTTAGTGTAAGGCAATCAAATGCTACCTGTTTTCTGATTACCAAAGTATAATTTGTGTGGGTATTTTTCCTACCTTATCACTGATATAGGGGAAAGAAATTCCCAACCTGAAAGATACTTGGGATGAGTTGTGTTCTCTAAAACCAAAGAATGAATTTTAGGAACAAAAGCTGTTAAGAGCAGAATATATTTATTGAGGGAAAGAAAGTTTCTGGCTGAGAGAGGAACAGAAGGGGACCTGAGTGGGTTGCCAAGGACCCTACCTTTTCTAGGGGGCTTATAGAGAAAAATCACAAGGTGGGCAGGCCTAATGTGTGAAATGTGAGAACCCCCAAAATGGGCATGAGCTGGTACAAAACTATGATCAACCAATAAGATTATGAGTACAATCGCTCAGGTAAAATTGATTAAATGAGCATCAAATGGGAAGGCAAGTCACATAGCAAGGGGACTCTTCCTGTGGGGGTTAGGTTAGTGACTTTCTGGTTTTTTCAAGGTCATTGATACCTATTGAGAATATCAATCCCTAATGTCCATCCTAAGAGAGGTATATGGCTGCATTTGTTTAATCTTTTGTCTTGAGGCCGGACCCCCACAGAGAGCCTGGTGCCTAATGATTGCTAGTCCCAACCACCTCAAGCCACCAGAAGAAACCTGAGGTCCAAAACATTCAAATGTTTTGCTCCATTGTCATGATGGAGCTTCACACATCAGAGGGCCTAAGGATCAGCTCACCAAAGGGAAAGAAAAAGTTATTACAGGTGTGGGGAATGCATTGTGATTTTGATGTACTCTGGGGAAAGGAAAGTTATGTGGAAGAGGCCAGTCTCAAGTGTTGACAGCAAAATGTTCCCTGGGTTCTGTTTCCTTAGGAAGTCCAGGAAAGATGGATGTTTGTAATTCCTTCTCTGGAACTCTGTACTTGAAGTGTTTGCTAAGGTTACTTCTATAAGACAGTGACTCAGAGAAAGGAGTGGGATGTTCAGTATTACTAACATAATATTAATATTAAAGTTCTTCACAGTGTCTACTGTTGTTACAGAACAAAGTTTTTTAATGAGTCTCAAAGACAAGCTCATCAGAACCACTTAAGTTCAGCTTGTCTTTTGGGAAAAAAATTTTGGCTAGAGAGAATTTGAATGCTCTGTTCAAAACTAATGTTTATTTTCTGAAGGGCCAGGACAGGACCTGGTAGGTGGTAGCCTAGTTGGCAACAGGCCCAGGACTTGGTTAAGTTGTGGTTTTTCTTTGTGATTCAGCCTGTAGTTATCTTATGCTTCTTTTCTGCCCATATCCCTCCCATCGCCAAATTAGAAAAGAAACAGAATTAAAATTCTCTGCCTGATCTTTGGTCTTCCCACCCACAATGCCCTGGGCCCCAGGCCTGACTAAAGGAAGTGAGTATTTTAGTCCTGCGGCTATTTCTGTTTAAGGAAACTGAAATAGCTTCCTTTTTGACATTTGAGGGAGCAAAGCCTTTTCATAGCTTTTAACAGTAACACAGGCCTGTAGTTAAAATTTATGCATGACAGAGAAAGTGTTTAATTTGTTTTTTTTGGCTTTTCATTCACTTGGCAACAAACTGAGACCACAAGAAAGCACAAAGGGCAGGCAGGATGGGCTCATTCCGTACATTCATCACCCACCTGCAAGTCCTCAGACCTCATAGACAAAACTGTAAATAATTTGGCTTCCATTAATTCATTTTAACTGATAATTACTTATGACTCTTCAATGTAATAATTTTTATAGTCAGCTAATAAAGCTGGTATATTTTAATCACACTTAAAATTTAAAAATGTGCTTCTAATCTTGTCTCCATAATCTGATGTTTCTGGTCCCTGAAGATTTCATAGGTACAGAGCTTACTGTGGTAATTGTGCTGCATGCCATAATTGTAAGCATATGCTGGAAATACCTTTTACTTTTCTCTACTCTTTCTTCCATTTCTTCTTGCAGAAAAGAAATCCAGATGAAAAGGGGCCTACCTATTTCTAATTTAAGACTGGACTCACTGAATGTAGAAAAGCTTCACAAACTTGCAACATTCAACATTTTCATAAATTTATTCTGTTATGCCTTGAGGTCATCGATTCCAACTTGCTGAGGTG
The DNA here is from genome assembly GCA_004027165.1 of Ctenomys sociabilis. NCBI lineage: Eukaryota > Metazoa > Chordata > Mammalia > Rodentia > Ctenomyidae > Ctenomys > Ctenomys sociabilis. The sequence continues at coordinate 5,528 of PVKA01046417.1, forward strand.
CTGGCTGGTGCTGGCCCGTGCTTGGATCACCTCGCTCCCAGCTTCTCCTCCTTTCAGCACCTGACTCTTTCCTATAAAACCCAACCCCTCACACATCTCTATAATCTTGTGCTAGGTCCTTTCATACTTACACTTTGTGTTAGTCAGCTTTCTCTCACTATAATGAAATGCCCGAGATAACCAACTTAAGAAAGAGAAATGTTTCATCCCAGATCATGATTTTGGAGGTTCCAGTCCAAGATGAGATGGACCCATTGCTTTGGGCCTCTGGTGGTAGCTCCAGATGTCAGTGGCAGGGTCAGGGGCACATAGCAAAGCTAGGTCTGAGGTCAAGAAAGGCCCCCCAAATTGTTTTTGCCTTCAGTGACTCTATAAACAATACTTTTGGTCATTGTTGGAAAAGTAGGAAATATAATGATACTAATTGCTTTTAACATTTCTGTACAAACTACTAAAGGAAAATCATGAGCTCCAGGCATACATAAACAATTTTAAAGCTTCTAAGTATGAAGACAAATTCATAAAGGAAAGCAAGGGCTCCAAGATTTAAATTCCCAGTTCACAGCACACACACAGAATCTAAAAGTTTCTACATGTGTCTTAAAGGAGAATAATACTCTGTCCTTTAGCCATAGGGCTGAAGTTGCCAAACCCCTAAACCAGCCCTCATTGTATGATTGACACACATTTAATCCTCAGGGTATTTGAATTAGAAGTGAGGTGCTGTTCAGAAAAGGAAAGGAACACTATTCCAGGCATATTTCTTATACTTCACAGCAAATCTGTGATTGAAGTTCTCCCTGACTCATGTTCCAGGACAAAAACTGAACCCAGATTTATTTGTAAAAAAGGGTTATGATTTCTGGTTTACTCTTTCTTTTCCTCCCTTTCTCCTTTCCTTTCTTCTTTTCTTTGTTTTTCTCATCCCTAGATATGAACAAACACTTCTATTTTTTGGCCTACATGAGAAATCTTCCAGGGGCTGGGGTATAGCTCAGTGGCAGAGCATTAGCTCAGAGTGCATGAGACCCTGGATTCAATCCCCAGGATCACTAAAAGGAGAAGAAAACAATCAGCACTTTACCAAAGTTCTGACTGTCAGCCAGGATTTTGTTTGCTTGCTTAAATTACCAAGGAACCCAAGTTCTCTAAGTACCATTTCTCTTACCATCACATATTTATTATGTCAGTACTATGAGGACAGTGGCTATTTCCCAATATGTTCTTTGCACTGAAAACACACTCTTCACACTTCCTTCTATACCAGCACAACATGGGTCCCATCTGGACCCTGACCCTGCTCCTCCACCCTACTTCTCATGAAACTTCTTAGGAGAAGATTTTACTGAACAAGAGCTCTAGACATCACAGCCTCTTTTCTACTGAGGTTATTGGCAAACAGGCCCCACTCTGCTCATAATGCCAGATATGCAACTGAACATCTGCAAAACGAATCATGCTCAGGTGCTTGAGGAGTCCACAGCTCTCAGAGGAGACAGTCAGTGATTAGTGACATTGCAGCAAGCTCTTATAATCTGAATTCACTTGGGCTCTGGGAATAGGAAGACAATAGCTGTGTGCTCCATCAGTAACTGTATGCTATGATAGCAAACTGACTAATCACCAGAACTATGGTGGGGAGAGTGTCAGTGACTGTCAGTAACCTTCCTTAGAAGCTGTCCCAAGGCCTGGCCCAGAGTGTATAGTGATAAGGAATGCTTATAGAAGAAATGAAGGTGTGTGTGTGTTTGTGTGTGTGTGTGTGTGTGTGTGTAGCAGATCCATAGTGGATCAGTGAGGAAATTACTTAAGCTTCTGGAAACCTCTACTCGCAGAAAGCCTCCCAGAGCAGTTAAACTGCAAACTAAAAAGTAGACAAGGATGGGCAGAATATTCTGGGCAGAGAGAACAACCTGTGCAAAGATAGAGAAAGAGGGATTCAAAGCACCAGAGTATCTGGGGAGCAAGCAGGGGTCAGAGTTACTGCAGCAGACAGGAGTCCAGGCTGGGAAGAAGCAGCACAGCACCTCCTTGGACCTGAAGGCCCTCTGCATCTGTCATGGAAGGGGGCACATTTCTGGTCGTGTAGCTTTGAGCTGTACCTGAGTTACCTTCCTAAGCTGCCTGGAAGTTGCTTTTTCAATGTGGTTTCCATAGCCTTGAGCATCTTTGGGAGGAGAGTGGGGCTATTCACCTGCACACATGCATGCCTCTGTGAAAAAAGAAAAGAACAAGTATGCCCTCTCCTGAACCCACAGAGAGCAGGGGTACCTTACTCCAAATTGGTCTCTCAGATCTTTAAGGAAGGCTTTGACTAATTTACTGCAAGTCTCTGACTTAAGAACATTCAAGTTGCCAGCTTTCATAGGTGCACTGTGTAAGTTATTGTTGGATTACAAACAAACTGATTTATGAATGTTCTCCGGGAATGGAACTTGTTCATAAATCAGGGACTTACTGTAATTATTAATAGGACAACTTTATAACTGAAACTATAATGGAAGGCAAATACCTTGAACCACCCTTGCAATGGTATGTTTTACTGAATCCAAGGTTGGAGTTACTCCCACAAGGGGGTGCCCCCCCCCCGATGGAGCCAGCACAGGATCCCATGACAAAAGCACTAAGCACCAGGGTGATCATCCCGAGGCATTTATTGGGGACCTTACTTATCGTGAGGCAGCAGCAATCCTGGCAAAGGACAGTGACAGAAAACAATGTCCTATCTAGGTGTGTCCAAAATAGGATGGGGTTATGGAGTGTACAGGGAGAAGAAATTTGTCTCATGACTCCTGAAAGGTGTTTCAGGTAATAATCTAAACACCTTTATCCCAAAATACCTGGTAATGTTCAAAGCTAAGGGTTCAGTTCCAAAAATCCAGGTCACAAAGTGGTCAAGGTACTTTGTACTATTTGGTCAGGATAGAGAAAAAGGTAGAGGACACTGAGAAAACCCATATTGGCCAAATAACACTTGACTAAAAGCATAACTGATCCAAAACCTTCATGCAGGAAATAATTTATGTTTTTTTCTAGGGCTTATCTAATAGTCTAGACAAAATTCTATCTTTCTAAAAAGTAGTCAAGTTATGCAACATAGGTAGAATACTGTCAATCCATGCTCCAGTTAGATTTCTCTATCATCCCAGTCATTGCTATTCATCTCAGTCTTCATCATCTCAAACAAGAAAAAGATTATGACTTCAGTTTTATTATTTAGGTGAGACAAAATGTTCCCCGAGTTCCCATCAAGTTTTGATTTTGTCGAAGAAGCATAATCCCAGTTCTCGTAAAAGCTAGTCATTCTTCTACTGCCTAATGTATCAAGTACCAATTATCTTCTTTTTTCTTTTGAGACAGGGTCTTACTGTGTAGTTCAGGTTGGTACTGAACTCATGTTGTAGTCCAGGTAAATTTGAACTGGTGGAGATTCTCCTGTACCCCACCTCCCAAGTGCTGGCTGGGATAATAGGTGGCTGCAACCACTCAAATATTTTAAGGTTTAACCAGCATAAACTCCTTTAACTCATCCTTATTTGCCTTTAATGATAACCTATGTTGTTGAGTTTCTGGGAACAATCTGAGCTGGCCAGACTCTACTGAAGATCATGGATAGCAGAATTGCTTGAAGACAAACTTTCTAAAGTGAGCCTAAGACTAACTCGGAGTTTACCTTTGTCTTTTTAGAATGTAAGAGAGTAGGTTTTAGATTATATGAAAATGACTGTCTACTAAGTCCTTTGAGGAAGATTTGCTTTCCATGACCCTTTCATTTCCAGTCCCAAAGCTTCAAATAGAATGTGAGGTTTAACCAAACTAGCAGGTCAATTACTGTGTGGCTTCAGGAGTCCATGAATGAAAGACAGAAGGAACCTACTCTGGAGAAACTCCAGACAAAAACAGCTGAATTTCAAAGGCTGCAGTTGACCCTCCAACTAGGGAAAAGGTAGACAGCATGGGAGGTTCTAGAAGACAGCCATTGGCCAAGGTTAGAATAGAAAATATAGTGGATGAATATAAGACACAGCCTGTGGTATGTTATTTTCTTTTTTTTTTTTTTTTTTTTTTTTTGTTCAGTTGTAACTCCAAACAGGATCCAAAGAGGAGTTTCAGGCTCTTCTTTGGGTTTTATGGAGGCTTCTTTTACCCTTCTGGTTAGCCTCTTAAGGCACTGTGAACCTTAAAAGGGCACAGGAAAGGGCGTGTTATGTTCAGTTAACATTAATTTCATATTTTCTATGCATAAATAGGGAAAAGTAATGTCTGTTTAATTCAAATGATGCATTATGATACTTCTTCCTTGAGCAAAGGTGAACTAAGATGGACATTAAAGTGCAATGTCAAAACTATCTATCTCTATACATTTGTCCATACTTCATGTTTGTAAAATGGCATTGGTATTAGTGAATGTTCTCCTTGGAACGGACCCCTTCCTGCTCCCCATCCTTTATACAGGCTTGTCCATATACTCTGACTTATGTTGTCCTATTTTTTTAGTTTTTTGGTACAGAATTTCATTATGCAGTTTGGACTCACAGTCTCCTTCTGTCTCAGCCTCCCTAGTACTGAGATTATAGGCATGCACCACCACACCTGGTTCTGGGGCCTGCATGATGCACCTGGGTTTCAAGGTTGGCACTGCATGAAGTACCAGGGATTGAACTCTGAACTTTTTGCTCACCAGGAAGTTGCTTATGCTGCCAAGCTAACTCCCGAGCCCTAGTGTCCTACTGTAATAAATACATATTGAACATATTACAAGAGAAATTACGTTATGGGCTGGATAGAGACTGTTCCTCAAAGGCCTCATGTACCCCAGTGGGGCTTTAGGAAAGTGACTGAATCATGGGAGTAACATAGCTGGCTTGCTGTCAGAAGGTGGGGTCTGTTCAGAAGGAGTGGATCACTAGAGGCATTAACTGGGGTTGTGTGTCTCTGTTCCTTGGGTATCAGGACATGAGCAGTATTCATCTGCCCCTGCCTTTCTGCCACATCATTCCTGTGTTTAAGCCTGCTGAACATCGGAAATGTCTGAAATGTGAGCCAAAACAAATGTCTTCTTATGAATTTTAGGTATTGTATCACAATTATGAGAGATGCCCAAGACGAGTGATGCAAACATGTAGAGCATTGGGCCCCTTACCTAAAAGAGCCATCTGTCTTTCGAAAAATCAGATAAGCTCTAAATACCGAGCTTCTTACTAGAGAAAAGTAACGTGCAACAAGAAACATACTACTTATTGTCTCAATTAAGTCACTTTTTTTTTTTTTTTTTTTTTTTTTTTTTTTTTTTTTTTTTTTTCTTGTCTTTTTGAGACAGGGTCTCACTATGCAGTTCAGGCTGGCCTTAAGCTCACTTTGTAGCTCAGGCTGGTCTCGAACTCACAACAATCCTCCTGCCTCAGCCTCCCGAGTGCTGGGATTACAGGCATGTGCCACCATGCCCGGCTTTAAGTCACTTTTTGAGAGCATGAAGAAGGCATATTAATAATTATGCTGGGTAGTAGGAATACATTCCCTTAAGGAGAACGGCTCTGGGTAACTAAAAGACCCTTGTTAACTAGCAACAAGAGGAACAGGAGTTTATATATTGGAGCAGGAAATGGTATAACAGGAATTAGCACACAGGAGTTAGGATTCTATTAGGTAGTATAGACAACAGCCCCAAAACGGTGCTGGAAGCTCAAAAGAAACTCTGCTGAGTCGCTACCCTTCAGGGATCTTACAAAAACATCTAGCCGATGACCTTTTGGCTATGTGGGACACCCTTAGAACATATCAGGCAGGTCATTGGGTGAAGCACTCATGGGCCTCATATGGACACTGGGTGTTAGGCTTTGTGTCTAGTTGTCCCTGCAAAACATCATGCAATCATGGGGCAGCTTATGGAGTCTGTGATTGATTCTTGATCCAGTGCTGGAATTCTAAGTGTGAATGCTCCACTCTGGCACTAGGCTGGGTAATTTGCATAACAATGAAAGTATGGGGAAGGGGCTGGCTGGCTGCCTGAGCTGCCACCACAATTTTGCTCTTGCTCTTTGCCACCACCACGAACAGCTGCTCTGTGCCATGTGCCTCAGAGCCAGCCAAGTATAGACTGAAACTTCCACTAACTGTGAGCTAAATAAGCCTTTCCTTCCTTAATGTTAGGTATTGGGTCTTTTTGTCCCAGCAATGTGAGAAGAGTAACTGAAACCCCATGGGAAAGCTGCATTGATTGGACCCTAAGAAACACCCTAGGGTTTCTACTCTACTGTGAACCCTTTCCTGGCTGATAGAAGGTCCATGTCCTTGCCATTATATCTTTTACTCTCTTGTCTTTTCAATAAATTTGCTTGCACCCTATTTCCTTCATTGTAGTTTCATTTCTCACTGTGAGATATGACCTGGCATTTCACTAACAATAGGACAGGGTAAAATCAACCTGTATGATGGAGATTTTGATATTTCCAGGGGAAAAGCCCATAGCTATGGGAAGAAATCAAAGATTTAGGTGCAGGTTGAAGTGGACCAGAAGAAGAAAAGGCCCCTGATAAAGGCAGCAGAAAAGAGGTTGCAGGGGGTAAGGGTGAGGTCAAATCAGTCAAATGATGAAGTTTTTAATTGCCTGCTGTGAGGCAAACAATGGAAACACCTTCCAGCTTCTCTCCTACAAAACCCTAATGTTGTTGGTAGGAGCTATTCGATCATCACTGTTCTCTTGTGAATGGATTCTTTGGAGGAGCAATTACAGATTGTATGTTCTGCTCTTAGGACTGTATGGGGCAAAAATCAGACCTGGTGTGGTGGATTAACTGGGCAACTTCTAATACCAGCTGAACTGAATCAGCACAGTTCTGGGTATGGGTGGATCACCTGAGGATTACTGCCAAGAGTGTAAAAGGAGAACTGGAGGGGAAGATGGTGTGCTGTTGATCCTCCTGGAGAAGCTTGATGTACTAGTTTTTCTGATATGAATTCAGCTGTTGTCATCCTCAGAGGAGCTCAGGTCCTCCCTGTTGCTGAGTATGGCTGAAGTTCTCTTCAAAGGATCTCTGGTCCCTACCTGGAATGTTGCTGCTGTCTCCAGTGCACATTTTTCAGCCTGCTGGCTCAGATCCAGCTGGTATAGACTTCCTGGCTTCCTTTGATTCTTTCCTGATGCAGATCTTTGGTACAGACTTGCCTGAGACATTTTAATGGGTTCTGGGCCTCCAGCTGGACTTACGGAGGACACGAATGGCTATGGAATTTGGAGTTGCTACTGCTATGGAATCCAGGCCCTCATCTGGATTCTTTGGGCCTCTAGTATATGGACAGATCTATGGGTGAATATTATAAGATAATTTTAAGGTTATGGGTCCTTTATTAAATTGCTTTCCTTGTAAGCCCTTACTACAACACGTGGGTACCAGAGCTAGAGTACAGAAGCTCTCCATCTGGGTCAATCAATAAATGCAACCTTTGACCATGAACACTACTACACACTAAATACTTCACTAAGGGGCCATAATAATAAGTTGAGCTGTAAATGGCTATGGTCGACAACTTCTTTGGATAACTCACTATTGTTGTGTAATGCGGAACTGTATTGGATTGTGTCAACGAGTTCAGGCACCTAAATTAGTTGAATGACAATGGAGTGCCCATCTTTGACAGGTGTAGACAAAGGAAGGGGTATAGAAATTAAGAATCATGATGTATGTGTATCGACAGTACAGTTGGGATAGATAACGCCGAGCTTCTACATAATTCTATGAGAGGCAAGATTTGCACTAATGGTGGTTGGACAGGATATTATGTCAGCTTCTAGTTCTATGGACAACCACTAGGAAAATAACAAGGTAGAAAGTATTAATTATTGAATCTTTGATGTAATTCAGGTATAAAAAAATAAGATACACAAACAGCTACACTCTTACTGATAAGAGACATATGCTATAATAATGTCTGTAAGTATAATATCATGTATGCACCTTCTATGATACCAAAACATTATGAAAACAGTTTGCAATGTATTAATTTATCAAATCCATCTTGTCAAGATATCTTAAAACTGTCTCATTGATATTTGTACTTCAATAAAATAAAAATAAAAAAAAATACTACACTAAGGACTTTCCACACATTTTCACTGATCCTTGTATAAGCTTCAGACCTAGTCCAATGCTGAAGTGTGTGTGGACTGTGTGTACCATAGGAGCCAAAACAGAAAGATAGGAATTTGGGTTAGAAGAGACAAACAAGACTTCAGGAGGTCTGCAGGAAGAGGGAGAGAGAAGGGAAGACATCCAGTAGGAGTAACATGAATGAAGTTCAGGGAAGGATGACTGGCATTTTCAGGGAGAGCAGGAAGACCTGCTCTCCAGAAGGAGGGATGTACTAAGGAGAGAGGAAGGCAGCTGGGTAGAAGTGTCAGGGTGAACATAGTCAACAGGCTTAAAGAAAGGAGAAGTGTCCTCCACCACCTGTTCCCCCAAAGCTGCAGGTCTGCTTTTGTGGCCAGAACTCAGTCCCACCTCTCCTACATATGCTGGAACCCAAAAGAGTCCCTTGAGACTCTCAGGTTTGTTCCCAGTGTTGTTTTTGCAGCTTGAACCTGTCCTCACCTCAATCCGGATATGGTTCTGAGCCCTGTGCCTGGTATTGGTGCTCCAAACCTTCCACCTCTGCCAAACTGCTCCTGCCTCTGAGATAACAGGTTTCAGGCAGGCAGAAACAGCAGGTCCAGCTCCCTCAAGTACTTAGCACCCCACTTACAGATTACAGTTAGCTGCATACCCTTGTGCAGGCAAGTTGTGAAGCAAAATCATAGGAACTAGAGTATCATCAATACTCCCTATGAGACCCCATCCCAAGCTCTTGCTTCCACCCAGAGGTAACCACCCTTCTACACTCTAATACATATATGCTATGTATATTCTAATAAATATCTAATTATGCATAATAATGTTTACACACAAATGCACACATATATATTAAATAATGTTTTTTTTTTTTTTTTGGCAGAACCGGGGATTGAACTCAGGCCCTTGCACTTGCCAGGGAAGTGCTTATTCCACTGAGCCATCTCCCTGGCCCCTAAATAATGTTTAAATCAGGTCAAATTTGCCTTGTTCCTGACTTTATAAGGAAAGTAGTCAGTTTTTCCCCAATTTAATATGGTGTTGTGACCCGTCCAGCAGGCCAGTCATCGCAGGTCGCCTGGGGGAGGAGTGGGGACTGACAAAGACATGGGACAGGGACGCGAGAAATGGAGACAAGACAGGATTCTGATCAAGTCTCGTTTATTCAAGGAAGTGAGATAGCTTATATAGCAGAGGGGAGGGAAGTCAACGTCATCAATGAGGTAGATACATTAGGGTAATGTTATAGGCTAATAACATTCATGTGATCAACCAAAGGAGCTTGTCACAGGAAGTCTAATTAAAAGAACA
>PVKA01046418.1:0-14944 GCA_004027165.1 Ctenomys sociabilis
TGTGTGTGTGTGTGTGTGTGTGTGTGTGTGTGTGTATTTATAATACTTGTTCTTTTTTTTTTGTCTTTTTGAGGCAGGGTCTCACTATGCAGTTCAGGCTGGCCTTAAGCTCATTTTGTAGCTCAAGTTGGTCTCAAACTCACAACAATCCTCCTGCCTCAGCCTCCCAAGTGCTGGGATTACAGGCATGCACCACTACACCCAGCATAATACTTGTTCTTAATGACTGAGGTCACTCGTCACAGAAAAACTACTTCTATTTTTTATAAATTAAAGGAGTGGCAATATATCTTTTTTTTTTTTTTTTTTTTTTTTTTTGGCAGAGCCAGGGATTGAACTCAGTCAGGCCCTTGTGCTTGCCAAGCAAACTCTTATTCAACTAAACTATCTCCCCAACCCCTCTGTCTTTCTTTTAAAAGAAAAACGATGTAAGAGGTGTATCCGTCTAATTCTTGTCTCAATGCTGAGAGGCCGTACGCTCAATTCATCGCAGTGTTCTGCTTCCCTGAGTGGCTCCTGGCATCCTGGAAGAGTCTGGGTGTTCTAACCATGTCAGAAGCCAGTCCTCTGCCTGTCAGAGTAGAGTCCCCGCACAGTGAGCTCTGGTGGACCTCTGCGGACAGACAGGGCAACAGCACCCCGTCTGCTCGTCAGGCACCCTCAGCAAGCCAGCCGTCAACACTCCCAGAGGCAGGCCAGGATCCCATACTGTGTCCATCAACATGTCCTGAGCTGCCCGATGACACACAGATCTCCAGGCAGCAGGGGACTCTGTAGACCTAGAACTCTCCACGGTGCCTGCAGATTTCACGCAACCACCTGCTACTACCTCTTCCCCCAGACCAGAATAAACTGAATATCTGGGTCATGCAGTTTCATGAATACATGCAGCCAATAACTAGTAATCTAAAGGGGCTGGCGGGGAGAGGGGGCTACAGCTGCTGCGAGCTTTCAGTCCACTCACAAGGGTGTGGTCAAAGGCGACTGGGAACATCACACACCCCTGGCCAAAGAGCCCCCACGAGACATGATCTTGGAGCCAAGCCCCGGATCCTGTTCAAGGTGAAGATTAGGGACACAGCCAGGTCACAGAACCTGGACATACCTCCGCAGCCACTTGTTTCTGGTGGCCAGCACCCCTTTCCGGTGATATCAAAAGGTACCTGCTGCTTCTTTTTCTGGAAAACACCAAATGGCGGATGACACCAGTACAGAGGGAGAGGCTGGAGGCCCCGGGGGGCCCAGGCATGGGAGGCCGCAGCGGCTTCTGCAGAGGCTTTGGCAGGGGTCTTCGAGGTAGCACGCATGGCAGAGGCCGCAGGGCTCACGGCGGTAAGGCCGAGGACAAAGAGTGGATACGTGTTACCAAGCTGGGCCGGCTGGTCAAAGACATGAAGATCAAGTCCCTGAAAGAAATTTTCCTTTTTTCTTTATCCATCAAGGAATCCGAGATTATTGACTTTTTCCTGGGCACATCCCTCAAGGATGAAGTTCTGAAGATCATGCCTGTGCAGAAGCAAACTCGTGCTGGCCGCGGACCAGGTTCAAGGCCTTTGTTGCCATCTGGGACTACAACGGTCATGCTGGCCTGGGTGTAAAGTGTTCCAAGGAAGCAGCTACTGCCATTCGTGGGGCCATTATCCTGGCCAAGCTCTCCATTGTCCCCGTGAGGAGAGGCTACTGGGGAAACAAGATCGGCAAGCCCCACACTGTTCCTTGCAAGGTGACGGGCCGCTGTGGCTCTGTGTTGGTGGGTCTGATCCCTGCCCCCAGAGGCACTGGCATCGTCTCAGCCCCTGTGCCCAAGAAGCTGCTGCTGACGGCTGGTATTGATGACTGCTACACCTCTCCCAGGGGCTGCACTGCTACTTTGGGCAACTTTGCTAAGGCCACCTCTGATGCCATCTCCAAGACCTACAGCTATCTGACCCCTGACCTCTGGAAAGAGACTGTGTTCACCAAGTCTCCTTATCAGGAATTCACCGACCATCTTGTGAAAACCCACACCAGAGTCTCGGTCCAGAGGACTCAAGCTCCAGCAGTAGCTATAACATAAAGGGTTTTTACATGAGAAAAATAGAATGAATTAAGTCTGTCAAAAAAAAAAAGGTACCTGCCTTGTCACTGTCCATCTGAAGCCTTCCCTGCCTGGGATGATGACAAAAATATATCCTGCTAATCCCAAACCCAAGGGGCAGCAGGAGCACAGAGCCTCAAGCAGATATTGGCATACGGACCAGAGAGGTAGACCCAGCCTGAAATAGTACCTGGTGCTATGTATTCGGGCCACACCCAGAGAGCCAAGCAGCCCTACAGCTGAAACCAAGAGCCTACTTCACAGCTGAGAAAACCACGCCTTCCAAGGTCCACAATGCGGGGAGGGCCAGGGCTTGTCTATAGCCTCCCTGGCTAAGTCTACCTGTCTGTAGGTGAGACCCACAGGTAATCTGGGAACTGCTGCTTGTCAGAATCTGCCCTTGGTGACAAGGACACGCCTCCCTGCCACCTTCTGAAGTCATCTGTGCAGGGCCAAAGGTCTCAAGGGCTAGTCAAGGCAGGTCCTCTCAGCTCAATCAGCTAAGGGTTGTGGGAAGGTGAAGGAATTGGAGGCAGCCTCGATCTTTCTGCTGCAGTCGACAGAACCTTATGTAGGGAGCCCTGGTCTCAGAGGGAGGGCCTGTGGCTGGGGGAAAGCACCATGAACACATGTGGCATCGGCTTTTGTTCTCAGGGGAACCCCAAGAGGTACCAACAAGACAATTACCCCCTTTACCAACGAAGAGACAAAGGTTCGGAGAAACAGGCCAGTTCCGTGGCACAGCTGAAACCAGTTTACCTGAAGACCAAGTCCTCGTCACCAGCTCAGAGAGGCCCGGGCCTGTCCTCAGTAGGCCTCCCCATGGAGCTCTTTTGTTCATGGCTGCAAATCACTCAGGGACCGCCGAGCGAGGTTAAGGCAGCCAGAGCCAGTTCTGGTGCTCAGGGCAACCCAGCACCCAACTTCCCACAACATCCCTCCCCCAGGGAGAACTGGGGCAGCCCTTTCCTCCCACAGCTATCACCCCAATGACCAGGAGAAAGCAAGTAAATGAAGAAGGAAACAAGAGTCACAGAACAACAGGCCATACCACTTCAAGCATAGGGTCCAGGGCTCAATCCCTGATACCGCATGCCACACCGGCACTGCACCCGGGCTCCCTGACCCTGTGACTGAATCCGGGCGTGGTGGCACACACCTGTAATCCCAGTGCTAGGGAGGCGGAAAACCAAATTATGAGTCCAAGCTGGGTAGCGAGACCCTGCACCAAATATATACAATTAGGGGCAGACAGCTCTGCAAACTGAAGTGCCTGCTTAGGCAGAGCACAGGGGCTGGGGTTGGATCCCCAGCATCGCAAGCTGTGCTGGCCCTGCACCCAGGGCAAGCTGAGAGGCGATTGAGACTGGACGTGGCGGTGTGAGCCTGTGCTCCCAGTGCTTGGGAAGATCACCAAGAGTCCAATCTGTGTAGTGAGACCCAGTGGACCCTGTACTAAATACATTTTTTTTTTTTAAATTCAAATACATACAATTAAAAAAAGACTTCACGGTGTTTGTTTGGGGTTTTATTGCCTTGTTTTATGTATTAGGCATATTACATTAAGCACTATACTGCTTGGACTCATAGTGATCATCCAGTTTTCAGCCTGCCCAGCCCTGGGATTACAGGTGTGTGCCACCATGCCTGGTCTTGGTGGCTGGTTCAGTGCTCCCAAGGTTCCAGGAACCTTGTGGTTCCAGGAATTGAACCCCAGTCCCTGTGCTTGCCTAAGCAGGTGCTTAGTCTGCGGAGCTATCTCGCTGGCCCAAGACTTCATGTTTTAAAGCCACAGGCATGCAGCAGCATTAGCCCTTCTTGGCCTTGAAGCCTGCCATCTGAAAAAGCTAAAAATAAGTGCTCTGTTTTCTTTTTTGCTTCATCTTGTTTTGATAAAACCCCTACATTTATTGGCATCTAATAAAAGCATAAGGGTAGTCAAAACAAGATGAACAAATGTTTTACAAAATATTCCCAGGACAAACCACTTAATCAGCTGCTTTTTTTTCCCATGTAATATCATAATTGCCATTGCCACCACCTCTTCATGGCTGTCTTAATCCATTGATCATTTCTAGATGGAGGCACTTTGTAACAGAGCTCATCCCTCCAGCAGGATCTGACCCAGCTGTTTTCCTAACTTTGTTTTAGAATGAGCTTCTTCTGCAACATCTCACCCAAGGCTCAGGTGCTCATCAACACCAATATAGTAGCAATCCCTCGCTACTGCGTGCTTTGACTTTTGTAGACTCACTGTTTCACGGGTTTTCAAAAAATGGTAATCTAAAGTATTTATTGCGAATTATTTGGTATATTGTGGGGTACTGCAGTACTGTAGAGTATATGTGTGCTGTTAAAATTACATAGGTTTGTGAGTTTAGAAAATGGTTAAGAACATTAGAAGTGTTTTTTAAAAGTGTGGGAAAGGCTTATAAGAGTGTGAAACGTGTTTATAAAGCCTTAATAAGGGCCAGCCAAATAGCTCAGGGGATTAAAGCTCCTGCAAGCAGGTGCAGGGGCAGAGGGGGTTCAATTACCAGGTCTGCCGCGCCGGCCCTGCCCACTAGGACACACTGAGATGGTAATTGAGACTGGGCGTGGTGGTGCATACCTGTAATCCCAGCTCTTGGGAGGCTGTAAACAGGCGGATCACTAGGAGTCTGATCTAGTAGTGAGACCCTGAACACCCTGTAGACCCTTTCCTAAAACACAAAAAGAAACCTTAATTATATATATATAATTATATATATAATTATATATATATAATTATATATTAAAACAAACACAACATTGCTACTCTGCTGATTTCCACTTAGCACAGCGCTGTCTGGAACGCAACCTTCGTGGTGAGGGACAACTGTAATACGGCCTCCATCCACATGTTCATTCGCTCATAGAGGCACGCGTGAGTCTGGGATCTGTGCTGCAGGCTGATGGGCGGCACCGTCACCTTCTGCACCCTGTGGCCCTGGCCCCCGCACCCCTTGGCAGAACCTCACAAAGACCACACCAACTGCCACTAAATGCTCTTGTTTGAAGCAAGAAGGTAGCCAGGCGTGATGGCGTGTGTCTATGATTCCACCACTAGGAGACTAAGGCAGGAAGATCCCAGCAAGTCTGAGGCCAACTCCGTCCCAGAAAGTAACCCCTGTCTCAGTTACTTTTCCTCACTGCTGGGACAAATCCCCAACACTCAGAATGAAGGAAGGAAAACTTTATTTTGCTCAGTTGTAACTATCTTACTAACCTGTTTTGACACTGTCTCAATGCTATTTCTTTCTCAATAAAATTACTATTTTTTTTTTAAAAAGTGGAGGTTTCGGTCCATATTCAGCTGGCTCCAAGGCAGAGGAGCCATTCGTGGCTGCGGAAGGCTCCAAGGGCAGAGGGGGGAGCCGCAGCAGCTGCAGGTAGCACGCCTCTCTCCTTTTACCTCTGTATTCAGGCTATCCACCGTGGCGGGTGTAGCACTCACACCCATAATCCCAGTATTGGATCATGAATTAATCACAAATTCTAGAAGCCGCCATGACTACATGACACTTTGAGGGGCAAACCAGACGCAAACAGTAACCCCCAAATAGAGCCCCAGACAGCCAGAGAAAACTGCACACGACTGGACAGAACATGAAGTGCAAGTAGCACGCACCACAGCAGCAAGAAACGCAGTCCTGCCCAGGCCACCCATCCTGAGCCGCTCGCCCCCCCCCCACTCGGCCCCCCAGGCCACCCATCCTGAGCCGCACGGCCCCTCAGGCCACCCATCCTGAGCTGCACGGCCCCCCAGGCCACCCATCCTGAGCCGCTCGGCCCCTCCCAGCCGTTACTTGAAGCCTTCCCCATCCTGCTACAGCCACACTGCCACCCAAGAGCCTTCTCTGCGAGGGATCCTCTCAGTCCTTGGGAAGCTCCTCCCACGGATCTATGGCTTCCTGGACAGCCAAATGTAGGGTAGAGCTGGCTCCGATCACACCTCACACCTCCCCACAGCATCAATCCCTATTTATTTGCACATTGATCACCCACCCATTTCCTGTCCTGCACACACCTCTGGGAGATGTGCCCCATGGGGCAGCTCCACAATCCGCTGCCGTGCCAGGCAAGGAGGCTTTTCCTCAGGACCGAACCCCAGCCAGGTTCCTCTAATCCCTCTTTCACACTCAGCCTCAATTTGGGACTATAAAACTACAACCAGAGCTGGCCAGATAGCTCAGTGGACTAACATACCTGCTTAGGCAGAGTGCAATGGATGGGGGTTTGATCCCCGGCATGCGGTGCTAGCCGCACCCCTGGGGCACACTGAGACAGTGATTGAGACTGGGTGTGGCGGTGCATGCCTGTAATCCCAGCGCTTGGGAGGCTGAAAACAGGAGGATCACTACAAGTCCGATCTACGTAGTGAGACTCTGTAGACCCTGTACTAAATAAATAAAATAAAACAAAATAATAAAACTACAACCAAAGGACTTTTCCCACCTCTCTCCTCAGACATTAAATGGCCTAAACACTAACACAGTTCCAACAGCTCAAGACTACCTCCACAGGGTGAGCCTAGGCTGCTAGAAAACACTCAGGGCTGCCAAAAAGGGCAGTCTAGCAACACCTGGCCCCCACTCAGCTCTTCCTGAGAGCATGTGTACCATGAACTGCACCACCCGTCACTAGGAGCGTGGGGAGGGCACGAGGCCCAGTTTATGCAGATTCCCACCCTCCTAACCACGTGGCCAGCACACCCGGCTTCCCCATCACACCCTGGCCAGCCCTGTGTTGCTTTACACCTGAACCACTCACAGCCGCCCACCTTCTCTCTCATTTCAAATGCCCTTGCATGCCCTACCACATCAGGACTTACCTTCCACAGGTGATAAGCCTTCCCGTCCTCGAGCATGTAACCTCCCTGCCAGGGCCCTCGTGGGCAACAGCTGGAAGTGGGGCACAAACTGGCCAGAGGGTCCCGTAGCTTTTGTATTACCAACCTCACCCCACTCCCACACCACAGGGGCCAGGCCTTTCCTCCAGCCTCACATTGGAACAAGGTGTGCAGAGGACGCTGAGCCAACCAGTCACCTGCCCTGCATAGACCAATCAATGGCAAAGAGCATGGAGCCATGATTAGCTCAATTGGAGGAGGTGGGACATTTTCCAGCAAATCTGAAGGTCTGGGAAGTGGGCATAGAGGTGGCTCTAGCTCTGGTGTTCCGAGTGGGAGTCTATCCTGGGACTTGTTGGGGTCGTCCCACCCCACCCCATCCTACCCCTCGGGCAAGGTTGAATTTCACAGCTATGTAACTGTGCTATTGTACACACTAAAATGTGGGCAAAGAATGGCCATGGCCCTGCCACCAAGCTGTTTGAGCATCCGGCTGGGGTACCAAGTTCCTTGACACATTCTCCCGCCTCGGGTTAAGTTGCAATGCTCTTACATTGTCGTCTCCCACCATCTCACCTGGCTGCTGTGTCTCCAACTCTTCCTGGAAATGATGGCACAATATCTCATTGAACAGGTCCACTTTTAGTTGGACATGGTGTAATTTCCCATGTTCACTGTTACAGCAGTGCCCTATACTCTGCCTCAGAGCACGACTCCCACATTGCCCAATGCTGCTACGAACTGCAGCACCTACCCCAGCCCAGAGCAACAGGCAGTGTGCCCACCCATTCTGAGCAGAGTGGGGCGGGCCTAAGTAAGACTTGTGTAGCACAGGGCTCTGGCCTCAAATTCTCGTCCACACATCCAACTTCAGGGGCTTACCAGCCGTGTGGCCGGGACAGCTTCAGCCTGCTGCAAACATCTCGACTCATGCCTGCAGAAACAGACCAATTTACCAGTTGCATCAATGGAAACCGTATTTGGCTGCAAATAGCAAAATCTCTATATAATTAAAAGTGGCTTAGAAAGCTGTGTACGGCAGAACACGTCTGCAGCTCCAGCGCTGAGGGAGGCTGAGGTGGGAGGACTGTAAGTTCAAGCCCAGCCTAGAAATTTAGCAACTTAGCAAGACACTAAGACTCAAATACGAAAAGGGCTGGGTGTGTAGTATGAAGGCCCTAGGATAGTGATGGTGATCCTTCTAGAGGGCCAATGATATTTTGTTTCAGTCATACAACAGGCCACTGTCTCACGTGTGCCACTGGTGCACCACCACTGCCCTAGGGGACCTAGATGTTCTCTTATCCACTGACTCAGAGCCTGGAACAGTGTCCTCAAGAAGTATATGTGGGCGAAGTGGATAATCCCTGGCTTTGATCTGACACCTCTGCCTTTCCCTCAAATTTACCACCAAAGGCTGCTGACGCTTCACACATCACAGCCTCTTCCAAAGCAGGAAGGGAAAAGGACAGGACAGCCATGCCTGTCTCCTGGAACAGCAGAGCCAGTGCTTTTCCAAAACACAAACCGCATGCTGCCTCATTCCTCTGCCTGCAGCAGCCACAAATCCCAGCATCTCCGCAGATTTGCCTGTTATGGGCATTTCATAGAAAGATCATGCAACATCTGTGCTGCTGTGGTTGAATTCCATTAGCAAGTGTCAAGAGGCATCTGTGTTGCAGCATCGTCACTCATTACGACGGAGTAATATTCTGTTAACATGGATAAGCCAATGTTACATTTTTAGATCTAAATTCTCCTGCATCCTCCTGTGTAAGGCAGGTGACTGAATCGTGCAGGCGCTTTGCTCCTCAGTGGATTCACCCATCTGATGAGTGAATGTGCTGTCAGGAAGTGGGGTGGGTCTGCTTGGAAGCAGGCTCCTGTGGGGCTGGCTGCAAAGGATGCGTTCTCGTCCTTAGCTCCTCCCTTCAGCTTCCTGGCTGCTATGGGCTGAGCGCCTTTTCCTCTGCTGTCCTCCTTCTGCCTTGCGGCCAGTGAGCCAGGGACTGAAGCGATTGCACCAAAACAAACCTCTCAAGTTGGGGGCACCGGGTTTTTGTTCCAGTGACCAGGAAACTGATTAAGCACATGTTATCCAGGCATCTCCTGGTAAGACGTTTAGGCTGTACCTGTCTCTGACTATTGTGAAAAATGTGGGTATGAACAAGTGTGTGCAAGGTTTTATTTGCGTATCTGTTTTCAGTTCTTTGGGGACTACACCTAAGAGCAGGCTCCTGGGGCCCAGAGCCATTCCATGTTGAATTCCATCTCACACCATCGGAAATGAGGACTCCACCCAAGACTTCTGGGTAGTGGTTCTTCTGGCTGTGCCCCGCCTCACACGACAAGAATCCTGGGAAAGGCGTGAGGCACAAACCACATTTCCCACAAGCACAGGGTGTCCCCCTTTGTTCAGAGGCCCCCAGAGTGCAGCCCAGGTGCACACAAGTTGATGGCAAGGGAAGCTTCTTTATGTGCTGTCTGCCCAGCCACCCACCACGTCAGTCCCCAGCTTAAGAGCTCTAAGGCAGTGGTTCAAAGCATGGTACCTGAACTGGTGGTGGCAGCCACTGCAGCCTCACATGAGGACTAGCCAGAAATAGAAACTTCTGTGCCAAGCCAGAAATGTCAGGCAGGGCCAAGGGAGTCCTACAAGCCGACCCGCCGATGATCCCCATACCTGCTGCAGCCCGGACACAGAATAAACCTCTGCAGAACAATCCTACCTGCAAACCTTAGCTATGAGGAGACATAGGGGGACACCTGAAACCACAACAGTGTGGCTCAAGCTCTGCGTTGAGGACACCTCTGGGCACACTGAGCACCCAGAAAGGCACCACAGCCACTTTTCTCCCCCACTGGCAAGCAGCTGGTGGGCTCACCCAGGGGAGCAGAGGGAGACAGCTGTGCTAAGCCTCACTGCCCATGGTGCGGGGAATACCCTTACGTGGGGGCCACTTCCTGGATTCCAGGCCTCCATCACCAACCAAAGAACTGCTCTGGTCCTACAGGTTTCATGCAAAACACACTGACAAAGGAGCCTTGAGACCTTGGTTGCTGCAAATGAGGTCCCGGATGAAAACTGCTAGGCAAAGTGAAAAGGAGTAACACTCAAACAGTGGTTAATTTTTTTAATGAAGAGGTAATACATGTGGTAGAAAATTCCAAAGGGACCAGAGAAAAGTGCATTTCTCCTCCCCAGTCCCTAAGCCTTCACCAGTGCTGGGACTGATTAATTCTTTTCTACTCTTTCCAGGACTGGTACATGCACCTGTAAGCATACATGGATCAATCGTCTGAAAATCCCCAATGTAGCTCACTCTATACCCTCTTGTACAGGTCCTACTCTTTTTGAAATTATGTGCAATATATCAGGCACACCAAAAAGACGAAGAGTAATGAACGCCCATATCCACCACCCAGATTAAGACAATGAGCGGTGCCTTCAAAACCCTCCTGCCCCCTTCCACCTAGAGACAACACTGTCTAGAGCTTAGTGTTCGTCCAGTGCAGGCTTTGACACGCTACTATGTGTGCCTCTACGCACAACGTGTAGCATTACTGTGCACACTAAAACCTTCTACAGATGGTCTTTGCTTTGTGCCTGGTGACCAACAGTCCTGACGAAGGAAGGGAATGGGGCCTGGCACAGGCACCACACGGACTGTGCTGCTGTCACTGCCATCGGGACTGTGTGGCTGCTGGTAATCATGGCTCCTACTGCTGGCTTATTCCACTCACTAGTACTTTTGAGAGTCAGCCAAAATGGCAAACGTAGCTCCAGACCATTCGTATTCACAGTTAAACAGTATTTCATTAAATGAATGATTAATATGCATTTATCTGGGAAGTAAAAAGAATGAAGACATGTTCTGTCCACATACCAACTACTCACAGTGATTGTGACCAGCATGCACTGCAAACATGGATTAATAAAAATTAAAAGAATACGCATTTATCCATCCATCTATGGATGGGTCTTTAGATTTCTAATTTGTTACTATCAAAAATTACTTGGAGGGCTGGGGAAATAGCTCAGTGGAGTAAGCACTTGCCTGGCAAGCACAAGGTCCTGAGTTAGATCCCTGGTACCACCAAAACACAAAAACAAACAAACAAAAAATTACTTGGAGGTTTGTTAGTAGGCTAGTGCAATACCCCAATCAGTCGTGGTGAACCCAGGAAACACAAGCCGCAGCAGGCTGTGTCACTGAAAGCTCTAAAAGGTTTGCCATCACTGCTCTATGCAATCCAGCAGGGACTGCGTCGTTAAACATCCATCCAGGTCCACACTGCCCAACACCAAGAGTGAACCCCAGGGCAAAGTTATGGACGGGGGTGGGGAGCACGCTGGGGTGTGTGCGCCATGTGTAAGAGAGGTGCCATTCTGGTTCAGGGTGCTGATGATGGGGAGGCTGATGGGGTGCAGGATGGGGTGTAAAGGAGCTCTCTGGATCCTCCTCTCAGTTTTTCTGTGAATCATAAACTCCCCAAGAAGATGAAGTCTATAATACAAAACTTTCATTATTACGTGCTTACAGTGTAGGATGGTCACGTTCGCTGAGGGGTGGGTACATGGATAGAACACACCTTCTTTATTTTTACCTCCCAGATAAATACATGTTAATGCATTCATGTAATGAAATGCTGTCCCACTGTGAATATGACTGATCCGGAGCTACATCTGCCACAATAGACAAGTCTCAAAAACACTTTTATCCTCTTCCCCTCTTCTCCTCTCCCCCATTCCCATCCCTTTCCCATTTACCAAAGTTCTATCTTCCTGCCATCTATCATGTAAAATTAAAACTTTTTAAATACTTAATATCTCAGCATTATGCTAGATGAAAGAAACCAGTCACAGATGACCACATATTGGAATGTCCAAAACAGACAGATACATAAAAACAGGAAGCATTCTAAGGGCCCTGAGGCCATGGGGGCAGGAGAATGGGGCAACACAGCTGAAGCATCCTGCTATGAAAATGTTCTGCAAGGGCCAGGGAGATGGTTCAGTGGGATAAGCGTTTCCCTGGCAAGTGCAAGGGCCTGAGTTCAATCCCCGGTTCTACAAATAAAAAAAAGAAAGAAAATGTTCTAGAATTAGCAGTCACGTTCCATAATTCCATGAATACAGTAAAAACCATTGAGTTATATCCACTAATCATGAATTATAGAATATGCAAATTATCTCAGTACACCTCTTTTTTTTTAATTTTATGTACTGGGTATACCGTCTCACTACACAGCTTGGACTCCCAGTGAGCTCCTGCTTTCTGCCTCCTCAGCACTGGGATTACAGGCATGCACCACTACGCCGGGTCCAGGGCAGGGCCGGAACAGTATGCGGTACCAGAGATCAAACCGAGGTCCTTGTGCTTACCTAGGCAAACGCTTACACCACTGGAACCCCAAGTTTATCATTTTTAAGAAAAATAAAGCCATGCTTTTATAAATGTAATGTGGATTGGATCCTGGATTGAATCCTGAACCAGAACACAGACATTCAAGAAAACAATTACAAGATACAAAAATTCTATTATTTAATGAAAAGAATTATACCAATGTTAACTTTGTAGCTTTAGTAGGTGTACCATGGTTCCGAGACCCTAGGGGAACACTGGGTTGGGAGGGACATGCAAGAACTCTCTGCATTAGCTTCTCTTAAATCTGAAATTACTGTGAAATTAAAACCCTAATAGAAAAGTAATGCTGCTTTGAATTTGCAGGTACATGTGTATGAAGGCTCCTTGGGGGCCTGGGAGTAAAACTTGGGTCAGAGGACACAGGTGTCTCCATTTATTATGGTTTGGGTCAAATCTACTCTCCAAAAAGCTCATGCTTTTGGAAGGTGATTGGATTACCAGACCCTAAACTCCTCAGCAGATTAATCCGTCGGTGAGTTCACAGTTGGATGTGCTCTTGGGAGGCGGGGTCTGGATGGAGGGTGGGGCACTCGGCTCGTGACCAGAAGGGGGCGGGACCGGAAGAGCGCGTACACAGCTGCAGCCACCCTGCCTCGGCTGCCTTCACGTGCTGAACTGATGCAAAAGGTCTACCTGTCACAGTCGTTTTGATACTGAGGAAGAGTGAGAAGCTGCCTGATGCCAGATCCAGTGAATGCAGTGACCAAGGCCACAGCTTGTTTTCATGAACCTTCCTCTTGCATGCACGGAATGTTTTAAAAAGAAACCTCTAGAAATGCTTCAGAAAACAGCAAGAATACTGAGAAGAAGAGTGTGCTCAAGATAAGAGGAGCATTCTGAGGTGAACTAAAGGCAATCTGTCTCCCACTGCACCCAGTTTAAATACTCGCCAAGTTCTGCCACACCCTGCATTCTTGTCTCCAGCCGCTTTGTCTCACTTTGTCTCCCTCTGCTTCACTTATCCTCTGCTTGCTTCCTGGCTTCAGTGAGGTGTTTTTCCACCCATACCTCACCACCATGCTTTATAGCCCGAGAACCAGCTGCACAGACTGAACCTTCTGACATAGTGAACCAAATAAACCTTGCTCCTCAAAGTTGTGGGCATTAGGTATTTTGCCCCAACCGCTGGAAAGTTACTGACACACTACTGGAGGGCCCCGAACTCCCCCTGGCCCAGTCAGCGCTGCCGCCGGATGACTGCTCCCAAGCAGCTGTGCCCTTCCCAAGCCATCCGGCTCCTCTGCACAATGTTCCAAAATGGACCAAACCAGACCCATGAACAGACATTTGTGCTGCCTCATTTACAAAGAAGAAATCCTGCAAAGTAGAGCTGGGGGAGCGGAGGTAAAGGTACGTAAGGATTCTGGCGTATTTGAGGAGGCCCACTTGCTTCCCCCACAGGTCAATCTGGGGCATGTCCTGCAGCACAGCAACGTGTCGGGGAACCTGTGCCCCACTCTTCACTGCATTCAAACAGGAAATGCAAACATCTCTACTTCAAACAGTTCCCTGCTGCTGCCTTGATAACTTAGCTTAAAACTGGGGGTGCGTCTCAATGGGGGTCATGACCAGACCTTAGATTCAAGGGACGGAGGCAAGGAAACAAGGGCACCAGAGGCTATGGTGAAGGCAGGCTACAGCAGCACCTCTGCACCTCTGCAGTTTATGGGTGAAGGAGGACAAAAGGAAATAGAACACATGAAAAGAAGCGAGAGCAGATCTACCCACCCAACTTGAGAGAAAGCTTCTGAACGAGTCCTTGCGTCACCTAGTTTCATAGGTGGAAGTCTAGTCCCCGGGATGGTGTCAGGTGGCTGGGCCTCTGGGAAGCGGCTGAGTCATAAGCATGAGACCCTGAATGGAATTAGTGCCCTTGTAAGACCAGACACAGAGAGCAGATCTCTCTCAGCCACCTGAGATCACAAGGAGTAGGCCTTGTGACCCTGATCTGCCAGCATGTTTATCTTGGACTTCAAGGCTCTGGAACAGAGAAAAGACTGTTTGTTGTTTAAGACACCCAACTGTATACAGTGGTTCTTTATGACAGCAGCCCAAGCTAATGCACACACTAACTCACAGGTAACACACACTGAACAATAAAAGACTGTCCTTCTCACCCTCCTACACAGGGCTGGAAGTTCCAGCTACTGCAACAAAGTAAGAAAGGGAAGAGCCGGGCGTGGTGGTGCAGGCCTGTAATCCCAGCACTTGGGAGGCTGAGGCAGGAGGATTGTTGTGAGTTCGAGACCAGCCTGAGCTACAAAGTGAGCTTAAGGCCAGCCTGAACTGCATAGTGAGACCCTGTCTCAAAAAGACAAAAAAAAAGAAAGGGAAGTAAGAGGCTGGAAAACACGAGTAGAAAGAAAGATAAAACTGATCCTGGAGCCGGGCGTGGTGGTGCATGCCTGTAATCCCAGCACTAGGGAGGCTGAGGCAGGAGGATTGTTGTGAGTTCGAGACCAGCCTGAGCTACAAAGTGAGCTTAAGGCCAGCCTGAACTGCACAGTGAGACCCTGTCTCAAAAAAGACAAAAAAAAAAAAAAAAAAAAAAAAAAAAAAAAAAAAAAA
>PVKA01046419.1:0-14944 GCA_004027165.1 Ctenomys sociabilis
AACTACAGAATAATGTACAGGACTACAAGATAAACCCTGAGAGGACTTCACTGACCACATAGGAAATATAAAGTTCATGTGTTGGTATATAAGTCTTGATCTATCTAGGTCTTAACCATCCAGCAGAAAAGTATAAAAATGAAGTATACATCGTGGGGCCATAATATTAAGCTGAGCTGTAAATGGCTATGGTCGACAACTTCTTTGAATAACTCACTATTGATGTAGAATGCTGGACTGTGTTGGATTGTGGTGTCGAGTTCAGGCACCTAAGGTAGTTGAATGTCAGTGGAGTGCCCACCTTTGACAGGTATAGACAAAGGAAGGGGTGTAGAAAGAAAAATCATGATGTGTGTGTATAGACAGTGCAGTTGGGATAGATAACGCTGTGCTTCTACATAATTCTATGATAGGCAAGATCTGCACTAATGGTGGTTGGACAGGATATTATGTCGGCTTCTAGTACTACGGTCATCCACTAGGAAAATAATTATTGAATTTTTGATATAATTCATGTATAAAAAATAAGATAAGTAAGCAGCTACACTCTTAACTTACTGATAAGAGATATCTGCTAAAATAATATCTGTAAATATAATATCATGTATGTACCTTGTACAATACCAAAACATTATGAAAACAGTTTGCAATGTATTAATTTATCAAATCTGTCTTGTTAAGGTGTCTTGAAACTGTCTGATTGACATGTGTAGTTCAATAAAATAAAAAAATAAAATAAAATAAAATAATAAAATAAAATGAAAAAGTCCACTTCAGGCAAACCTGGATTTAGGGTATTAGTGAGTAGTGAAATAACAGACAAGACTACTGGCTCATAAATGATTACCTGCTCAGAAAAAATAAATGACATCAGAATTTCTGGAAAAACAAGCAAAAAGCAGAGCTACAGTACCAAGAATGTATTAAATGCCTATTCCTGTGATAAATAGAGATGATGTTTCATGTCATCAAACAACAAGCATGTTTAGGGAAACATGACCTTACCTAGCAGTCAAGGCAAGGTCCTGGAATGGACCATATAGTAACTGATATGGGGTGAATAATTTAAACCAGTCTTAAGGAAACCCAAGAAGCTTCAAGAAAACACCAGGAAATGATTCAATAGTCATGTAGAAGATCAATACAGAAATGGAAACACTTTTAATTTAAACAGAACTCTTTAAAATGAAAATCTATTACACAAAATTAAATTTATACTAGAAGCTCTCAACAGAAGAAGAGATTAATAGAAGAAACAACTACTGAACTTGAACACAAGGTATTTGAATACACACATTTAGAAAAGATAAAGGAAAAATGAAAAGAAAAAAATTTGTAAGAATTTTAGAACAGCATTAAATGAGCAAATATTTGAGCCACTGAAATTTCAAGGGGGGGGGTCTTGAAAATGCTAATATGGCAGAGAGCATTTTAAAAAGAAAAAAACAAAACTCTTCCCAAATTTGGAGGATACAAATAACCATGTAAAGAAGGGTCAACAGTCACCAGTCAGATTTTTTTTTTAAATCAAGTATTTTCCAAGGTATGATATTAAGAGAATATTTTAAAGGCAGCAAACACCAAGACAGCATATAAATAGATCCCAATTCACTTAGCAATGGACTTTTAAGCAGAAATCTTCCACATCAAATGAGAGTACCATGAGATTTTCATATTAATAACAGAAACAAAAACTGCCAAAAGAGAAA
The DNA here is from genome assembly GCA_004027165.1 of Ctenomys sociabilis. Lineage (NCBI taxonomy): Eukaryota > Metazoa > Chordata > Mammalia > Rodentia > Ctenomyidae > Ctenomys > Ctenomys sociabilis. The sequence continues at coordinate 1,710 of PVKA01046419.1, forward strand.
ACTATATAAGAAGCAAAGCTGTCCTTTAAAAATAAAGGAGGGCTACAGGCTTCCCCAGATAATACCTAGCCTACAAGAACTATTGATATAAAGCAATATGTTTTGATGAACAGAGACACAAAAGTCCTTCACAAAGCATCAAGTTGAATGAATTGCATAGTAAGAACATTACATACATTGATCATATGAAGGACATCCCAGAGATTCAAGAACAGGTGCCATACACAAATCAGTAAAGTTGAAGCTCCACATCAACTGAATAAAGAGCAAGAAGTACACAGTAATCTTGGTGGATACGGAAAAGAGCACCTGATAAAATGCAGTATCTTTCATGACAAAAACTCTGAAAACTCAGGTGTTAAAGGACAGTACTAAACAATAGATTACAATTCAACTATAAGAATAATAAAGAACTAATATTTAGAATATGTAAAGAACTTCAAAAGATCAGGCTCCCAAATTTAAAATCTTAATCCAACAATGGGCACCTTAGATAAATGCACATATTTCAGATCAACCTCAAATGGCAAATAAACACGTGAAAAAAATATTTTACATCAATGATCATTTGAGAGATGCAAATTAAAACAACACTGAGATTCTGTCTCACCCCACGAAGAATAATTATCACCAAGAAATAATCCAATAACAAGTGCTGGTGAGGGTGTGGGGGAAAAAGAAACCTTTCTCCACTGTTGATGGAAGTGTAGACTGTACAGAATGCAGTATGCGTAGGCCCCAAATCTTTTACACTAGAATTCTATTTGGCCCAGTTATTTCCTTTCTAAGCATCTGTTCAAAATTTAAAGGCCTCAGCCACACTGATATATGCATACCCATGTTTATGGCAGCACGATTTATAATAGCTAAATCTTGGAAGAAGCCCATATACCCAGCAAAAGATGAATGGGTAAAGAAAATGTGCTGTCTATGTGTACAAGGAGTATTACTTTACTATAAACAAGGAAGAACCTGACACATGTTTAGGCAAATGGATGCATCTTGAGACCACAATTTTAAGTGAAATAAATCAGACACACGAGTTTAAATATTGCATTGTTTCTCTCATGTGAAAAGCCCAAAGAGTGAATAAGGAGCACACTGGAGGATGGATATTGGGAAGCAGGGAAATGTGTTCAAAAGGGGAGGGAAATAAGGGACAGGAGAGGGGAATGGAGATTTTTTAAAAAGAGGAAATGGGAGAAAAACTTTGAAGCAAAACATTTATAAATGGGGAGGAAAAGAGTTGAAGAAAGGGAAAGATAATGGGGGAGAAAGAATACATTAGGTACAGAAATGAATTCCCTTTGATGACTGCGATCATTATGCATGACAAATATGTTCTACTAAGAAATGTAAGAAGTTGAAAAAGCAAATTAATTGATAACGCATATATAGGAAAATTACGAGACTCTGACATGTATCTTGTTTATACCTTTATGCTAATTCTATCTTGAATGTAACAGCCATCTGACTCTGCTCTTCTTTTTGAAGAATGTTTGAACCTTTCAATATAAATTTTAGAACTGACTTGTAAAATTTTATAGCTACCTCAGATGGTGGTAGCTATAAATTTGTCATACGTGTAAACCCATGCAATCAGGGGAAAATTGGCTTCTTAAGAACTCTGTGTTTCCTAATCCACAAATATAACATAGAATTTTTTATCTTTATTGTTTTTACAGTGTTTTATAGTTTTTATCATAAAGATTTTGCTTGTTGTCTTCAACACATCCTGAGGTACTTTATTTTACATAAATGCAATAGTTTTGATTTTTATTGTCTAATTATTATTGGTGTGTAAAATATAAATACTTTTTTTGTATTTAGAACAGGGTTACAGGGTGTACAGGGTCTCACTGTGTGGATCAGACTCATAGTGAATCTCCTATTTACAGCCTCCCAAGCTCTGGGATTACAGGTGCGCACCACCACACCCAGTCTCAATTGCCTTCTCAGGGCACCCTGGCAGCAGGGCCAGCATAGCAAGCCAGGGGATCGAACTCCTGGCCCCTGTGTCTGCCTAAGCAGGTGCTTTAATCCGCTGAGCTATTTGGCCAGCCTTTAAGTTCATTTTTTAATCTTTTTATTTTTTTGTTTATTTATTTATTTGGTACAGGGTGTTGCTACACAGCTTGGACTCGTGGTGATCCTCCTATCTCAGCCTTCCTAGTGCTGGGATTACATGTGTGCGCCACCACAGTTTTGGTGACCAGCTCAGCACGGAGCTGGCACGGCATGTGGTACTAGGGCTGGCACCTAGGTCCTTGTGCTTGCCAGGCAGGTGCTTAGAGCTCCAAGCTATGCCATGGCCCTAGAAGTTCATTGTAAAAAATGATAAAATGCTGTCACAACATGGCCAGAACCAGAAACTATTTTGCTAAGTGAATTAAACCATGCTTAAATAGATGAGTATCACATAATTTCACCCATTTTGGGGATATAAAACCTTTGGTCTGATAGAAGGTGACAGCTGAATTTTGCTTAATAATTCTGAGGAGCAAATCTGGAGGTAGGGATAGAAGGACAGCAATCAAGTGGTACTAACTTATAGTTAATAGAAGTAAATGTTTGGGGTGTGCTATTGCACAGAAAAGTGATTGTAGACACTGTATTATATATTTCAAAGAGTTAGGAGAAAGAATGTCTCCATTACTCTTCTCTCATTGTTGGGACAAATACACAACACTCAGAATGAAGGAAGGAAAGTTTATTGAGCTCATAGCCCCTGGAGGTTTCAGTTTATACCCAGCTGGCTCCAGGGCATAGTGGCACTTGGCAGAAAGCAACCTTTCATGGTGGGAGCAAATTATCTGCCCCAGGGCAGGTGCAGCATCCACACCCACAATAATCAAGCACAGACTCCTGAGGCCACCCCATAATCATATGAGCCTATGCGGGGACAACAAGACACAATCCATAACAGAATCCTTGTGTTCACCATAGAGCTATAATACATGCTTGGGATGATAGATGCAATTATCCTGATTTGAAACTTACCCAATGTACGCAAGTATCAAAATATCAAATGCTAGAAATATGTGTAAATTAGGTTTTGTACATCAGTTTATAAGTAAATGATAAATATTTTAACACCTCCTAGTGACAGGAATATATACAGTATATGAATAAGGAATAGTCTCATTCTCTACCCTTAAAGAGACAGTAAGAGAACATCAGGTCTCTTAGTCATTTACAGGTTAGTTATTTTAATGTTGGCTTTAGCATGCCTCTAGGTTCTTCTGCATATGTTATGTGGCTTAAATACATTTACAGGACTTAGTTATCAAATGGATTTCATTTTTCATAAAAAACATAGATAGCAATGGTACCTGGAGAATCTCCTAAAAGCAAGTGGATGGCAATTTCAACCTGTGATAATCAGAGAATCATTTTGGAAATATTTTAGATTTTTCTTGTTTCTGTTTCACAGAAAATTCTATAGAGTTCTTACTAGCTAAAGTAGATATCCTTATAAAGAAAAGAAACGAAATGCCAAAGAACACTACTTCACTAATTTCACTTCAAAAGATTTGAAAAAGTTATGGTTGCATCGCAAATACATAAAGTGCAAAATTTCCACATTCTTTAAGAAGAATAAAAACAATGCTATGAAAATTATATCTTCACAACTATTCAGAGCCCTGTGGGTAGAATTTATAAAATTTAATTTAAAGGCTCACTCTCTGCCTTTTCCCACTCTAAAAGGAAACAACCTGGGATATGTTAGGTAAAAAAAAAAAAAAAAAAAAAATGCCCTTCAGCTTTTAGTCTCAAGGCACAATTCAAAGTGATTCAGTATAGCTGTGAATATGGAACATCACCTAAAGAGTAAGATGGCCTGGACCACTTTAGAATTAATGGACTGACTGACATACTGGAGCCTCCTTCCTGCATCTGTAATTGGAGTGCCAACTTATTTCCAATCACTTCAAGCACTGTAATTACAGAGCATCATCCGTTGCCTGCTTAGCATTCTTCTAGGAAGTTGTCACATGAATGCTAGCCACAGGGCAAAGCTTTGCAACTGAGATACATGAACAAAATATGAGAAACTGCACAGGGACTTTGTTTTGTTCCTGATGGCTGAGCCACAGCCAGCGTGGACAAAATTAAATGAGGCGATAGAGTGGCTCATAGATTTTTTAGTATAAAAGTTTCTCTGAAAAATATCCTTAAGTATGCAAAGAGAAACAGCAACAACAGCCCATCCCTGCTTTGATTAAATGATGACATTTCAATAGGATTCCTTGAACATTTTGTGTAGGGCATGCTACTAGACACTGTGGAAAGGTAATAAAAAAATGAATAAATAAATAAACGAATCCATTCATACACATACTCAGAACAATGCTAGCATAGTCTTAGGTGGTTCTACACCATCCACCAAGAAAACTTTGCATGTCATTTGTCAGACACTATTATTTTTATTTCAGATCTGATGATGCAAAGCATAGATGCATAGGAAAAATATTTAATTTGCTCATAGATCTGGAAACAAAACAAAAGAGGTAGTTATCACTTTCAAACTCAAACAAAATTTTGAGTGAAAAAGTATTAATGCCACATTGTAAGTACTACTGAAGGCTTAGGTGACCTGCCATCTTTTCCTGTAACAGCACCTGATCTTAAATTTAAATAATTTATATCATACTGCCTCTTCCTCCCATACCTCTAAAACTAGAGCAGGACCATTAAGAAAAGATCTTCGACCCCAAGGGTTCCGAATTATCTAACTATATTCAAATGAAAGAGTAAATCTTCTGAAGATAACTTTATTTAGGTCACAAAATCTCCTGAAAACCTTCTGACTATTCTCTATGCTTTTGAACAATAAAATAAAATTCCGACTCCCTAACCTGCTATCCAAAACCCGGTACAACTCATGTGGGGTTTAGTTTTTAACTTTATTTCTACTAGTGCAGAATGAATGCTATTCTACATAAAAGGGTTATTATTAAGTGAAAAATTTGGATTTCAGTTCATTGAATATTCAGTATCAATTGAAATGCTATATTTGCAGTCTCAAGAAAATTATATGTATGAGAGCTCTATAAGTTTGTAAAAAATATAATGATGGTAACTACTTAAGTGCTGAGTAAAAATTAATTATATGTTATTAAATCAATAATAACTGAAAGTTTATACAGAAAGATAAGAAATAGAACAGGTTGCCAGAGGACTGGCCAAAAGAAAGGAAAAGGGAATTTTAATAAAGCTGTCTCCAGGGCCCTCACTCTAGATATAGCCAATGGACCAGGTACTCTGGATCCAGTGCTACAAATACAGAAGAGAATGCCACCCTTCTTTTGAACTTAGCTAATGAGCATCAGTGTAAACTATTCAGATATGCTTAGTAGTTATTATATGGATAATTGAAATAGTGATTGTTGATATAAATTATATGAGGAGTCTTATTACTGTTCATAATACATGGCAATTATGAAGTGTGAGTAATTTGAGTAAGCCTATCATTGAACTTATACTGATGTTCTAATCAGAAAAGATAATCTGAAAAGTATAAATTCACTGTGGAGAGCAAAGAAGGGAACCCAGCAACCACTTACTCCTTTCTGGGCATCTCTGACTCTTCTGGCTGCTTTGCACATACTATTTCACTTTACCTTAAAAGCCTAGCATTCATATCTTGATGAAAGATGAGTAAGGTTCCACAAAGATAAATAACTTGTGCAAGGTCAACCACTGAATAGATTTAAAGATGAGATTAGAATCTAAGACCTTCAAACTCAAAAGTTATATATTTTATTCATTTCACTGAATTTTGTTCAAGAGAAAATGGCAAAAAAAAATCAGCTTAAGAAATTATTTTAAAATGCTGCACATAGTTCACATTCCCATGCAAAAGAAAACCTGAGGGCAATATCTGATGTGAGGAACGATGACAGGGGATTCAGCCACCAACACTGCCACTGAAGCCTCTGTGTCATTATGATGATGATGGAACACAATAGATGAATTTGGAGAGGATGAATTATTAGGGCAGAAAGGACACTTTTGCACTGAGAGGTGAGCGTTAGTGTGCCTGTGGAACAATGAAACAACTTGTGTAAAACTTACACACAACCAGAATTCTAAAAACTTTTGCCTTCTAGTTCAAGTACTTATTTACTTATTTTTCAGGACACAGAGTTGGATGAGAGAGAGAGAGATGAAGACAGACAGACAGATAGACACACAGGCAGGCAGAGCGACAGACAGAGACAGAAACAGAGATAGATATACATAATGATATATGATAATATGTAATGATATACACTTTGTATATTATTATATCATATATATAATTTGTCAATAGATATTAATCCTCACATGTGCATGCTACATATTTGAATTTTTGCAGACACACAACTAAAAACTAATATAAGGCATCTCTGGGTACAAAGGCAGATTTATGTTTGAAAAAAATAGGAAAAAGAAAATAGTAGTTACTTGTTTTTTTACTATTTTTAAATGTATTTCCATATTCATACAGCAAAATGTATCTAAAGCCTATTGAAATCTTTTTAAAATTTTTATTTGAAAATACCATAAATTTAGAAAAGCAGGATTTCACTAAGATTTCTGCTACATGTCTCATCCTCTATTTTAACACAAAGTGATGAGAGAACAAATGAATGGCCCAAAGGGTATCTCTATGTGTTTGTACTCAAGTGGAACACAAATGCATTTGTTTGATTCTTTGTGTAGGGGGCTGGGTTAGTCAACTGCTGGAAAAAAGTCAGAAGACAAAGATTATCAAATCACATTAAGGGACTGCTCCCAAAGACAATAAAATAAAAGATCTCCACAGTCTTGTAAGACAAGCCAAATTACCTGGTAATGAAATTTAATGAAGTCAGGTGTAAACAGTCTACGGAGCCTACAAAAATCAAACACAAGAGTACATGATGATTACGGTATTACGCAGTTGTCAATTATGTATACAGGGTCTTAATAAATGCTGACACACAGCTCAATGTGAGTCAATAGTGTGACATAAAAGCACCTAATTTAATCTCTGACTAAACTACAGCCTAAGAAGTGTTGTATTCAAATGAATGAATCAATGACCCTACCATGCTTTGTGCTGATCATATGCAACATATTTCTACTTATGGACAAACTATTAAACAATGCTCATTAAAAATAAAACCTAAGGAAAAGATCTGAAAACTAGTACTAGAGTCTTCAAATGCTGAGAACAATGTGAAAGCCAGTCTACCTCATGGCAGAGAGCAGACTGAATACCAGTGCAAAACTAAAGAACATCTTTCTAATGACGTTGGAGAGCCAGGGAATTCACGCATCTGTCCCACTGTAAGATCCTTTGGCTTATTCAGAATAAACCTATTGTTTTATAGGCTGCAAGGAAGTGGGTATTAATTCCTATCTTTTAAGTTTCCTGAAATCCAAAGGATATTTAGTCATGCTCCTCAATATGAAACTAAAGATGTACGCATTTCTGCATGCTGTGCCAGCCGAGGGGCACGCTGAGGCAGGGAACAAGTCTGGCGCATGTCTGTAATCCCAGTGCTGGGGAGGCTTAAACAGGAGGACCACCATGAGTTCAGTCTACAAAGCGAGACCCTGTACCAAAACACAAATCAAACTAATAAATAAAAATAAAGATGTATGCAGGATGGTTTGGGTAAAGTTGCAAAGTTGATGTCTGCTGTTCTAATGCTGTTTTTTTTCTGTTTCCTCCTTTTAATTTTTTATAACTTTTTTCACAAATCTTGCATGCATGTATCTGGTAATCTCAACAACTAATCTGTAGACAACACTGTACAGTACAATAAATACTGTCAAATTCATTTTATTTTATTTAGTGTAGTGCTGTATCATTTCTAATTTTTACTAGCCTTTTATATTCCCTTTAAGAATAAAAATAAAAATTTAAAAGAAACTAAGGATGAGTCCCCTTAATTCTATATCTCTTTCCCCACTTAACCTGAAAGTCATTGTTTTTCAGGTCATCAGAAGAAAAAACTGTCCTTCCTGTGTTACAAGAACTTGTTTATGTCATTTCATTCCCTGTTTTAAAATCTATGACATTACTGTTAAAAACAAAAAGAAAGCACCATGTGTAACCAAATTTTACTTTGCATTTTCACAAACACATTTCAACTTTGAAAGATGGGCAATTTTTTTCCCTTTGCTCACAAAGCTTGATTCTTAAGACACAAATAAAATATACAGATAAAATCATAAGCCAAACTTTGTCATCAGTCTCACTTCACAGTAAAGGTTGTTAAAACTCAAGTGTGAACAATGACTTGCTTCAACCTTGATTAGGAATCACTGTGGAAGTAATCCACTGAGGGAGCCCAAGAATACCAACCCACAATGACATGAAAACAAAGAACTAACAATCACTGAGTGAAAGATTAAACGGCCAACACTACATACATTCTTTTTATATAAAAGAGTCAAATCCTGTCAGAATATGTTCTTTGCCTCTATTAGGCATTATGAAGGACTTTTTTCTTTAATATTAACACATTAAATTACAGCATTTGATTTCTGAAATGCAAAGTCAGATGAATAATGTTAAAATAAATCTTGATTTATTATCTTTTACACATTTTTAATCTCAATTATTTACATTTGGTTTTTGGTTTATTATTATTGAATTCTCACAAAAATAAGACTGGCTCTATTTCTCCCATTTTGTATATGTTTATAGAGAATATTAATATAGTACTGGAACTTTAACCCAGATTCATCAAGATTTAGGATGTTTCAAAGGGGCTGACCAGATAGTTCAACGGATTAAAGTGCCTGCTTAGGTGGGACACAGGCACCAGGATTCAATCCAGCCAGCACTGCCCCAGGGCACACTGAGAAGGTGAATGAGACTAGGTGTGGTGGCATACGCCTGTAATCTCAGCACTTGGGAGGCTGAAAATAGGAGGATCACTATGAGTCCAACCTCTGCAGTAAGACCGTGTAGACCCTGTACTAACACATTAAAAAGCAAACAAACAAAAAAAAAATTTTATATCTGTATATACAAAATAGGTATGATATATGTTCAGCTACTTTCTCTTAATTCAATGAGAAGAAAGATTTATACTAATAATGTTTGGACAGGATATCGTGTCTGCATCTTGTTTATGAATAACCGCTATGAAGGTAACAATATGCATTGTATTATTGAAACTGTCCTATACATTGGTTTTGAAACTATCTCATTGTTATTTATTTCTCAATAAGATTAATAAAAAATGAAATAAAATAAAAGACTTTTACTTCCATGGCAATGGCAACAGAAAAAAAATAACTGCTACTTCTTTTCATAAAAATAAAAAATAAAGATTTGGGATATTTCCATTAATATACTTTAAAGGTCCTATAAACTGGGCTTTTCCTGATTCTAGGGAAAATTCTAGAAAAGTGGGGAATGAAGCACACAGTCTTCATGGAACACATAGCACATCCTTCTACTGTCCTTAAATTTACTCTTTTCTTTGTATTTGACACAGGATCTACAGGGCCCACAGGGTCTCTCTAAGTGGGTTGGACACCTAGTGATTCACCTGCTCTAAGTCTCCTAAAAGGTAGGGTTATAGGAGAGTGCCACCACGCCCAGCCTCAGTCACAATCTCAGTGAGCCCTGGGGGTGGGGCCAACATGGCAAGTGTTCTTATAGTTACACAATAGATATCACCCATTTATATAACTGAAGGAAAACAAAAAGAACATGAAAAAATATTTGAAGCAAAAAGAGAACATGAAGCAAAATAAATGCTTAAAAGGGTATCAGGTGAGGCCAGGGTCAAGAAATATTTTATTCTAATTAAACAAACAAGATAAGAAAAAGCTATGGGGGGAGCCACAGGAAAAAGCAACTAAAGAGCAGCAAGTATAAACACCTCTTCCAACTCTTCCTCAGAAACCAAACAAAAAGACTGATATATTTCAGACATTGAGAAAAAAAAATCCAGAATTTTTCAGCCTGAGAAATATCCTTCAGAAAAATAAGAATACTTTTTGTTCTATATTTTATTTGTTATGTTTTATTTATTTATTCTTACTGCTTCACAAATACTCCACTGTCTTTTTTATTAATTTTATTGAGAAATAAAAAGCAATGAGATAGTTTCAAAACCAATTAGTGGGACAGTATCAATAGCTAAATCATTACATATTGTTGTCTTTGTAGTAGTTATTCATAGTATAAGATGCAGACATTCTATCCTTTAAAACACTAATAAAAATCTTTCTTCTCATTGAATTAAGAGTAGCTATATATCTATTATATTTATTATATACAAATACAAAATGATCCTTTATTTGTATTCCATTTATTTATTAAGTTTTGTCAGAGATGGATACTCCATTGCAATTTAAATATTGTAGGTGCATTAATTCAGCAAAATACTCCAATAGAGTCCAGTAGTCCATAATAGTAGTGGATTATCCACAGAAGTTGTAGACTTGAGCCTTTACCAGCTCAACCTATTAATATGGCTTTATTTTTATACCTCATTTTTATACTTTTCTGCTGGATGCCTAAGATCAAGATAAAGTGAGACCTATATAACAAGAAATGTAACTTTGTATCTGACAAGGTCAGTCAAATCCCATCAGGATTTACCGTGAGAAATACAATTTGTAGATCCTTGGTCAGTGTCACCCATGTGGATGAGTCACAGCCATTGGTTGACCAATTTGCTCTCTGTGAAAGCCTTGAGAGAATGTTTTCTCTCCAAGCAACTCTCCTTAAGTATGCTTTACATCATTGATCATGTTGCTCTGTGGCCCCACAATCTCCTTGATCAGTAAATTTGGGACACAACTGAGTTACATGATGTTACAGTACAGGTTCTCCTATGTCCTGAGTCCTCACTGACATTGAAAAGCTAGGGCCAAGACTTTGTGTGTTCTTGAGGACCTTCTTTTTCTCTGATTTTTGCAAACTTAGATTGTTAACCCTCCATAAGAGAAGCTTAATCATATTATTATCTTAAAACATAGGCAGTTGAGCTTAACCTAACTATCTGTCTGAATAGCAAACATCTTAGGTATAACATGGAACACATATTTTGCATCAAGTATTGATATGTTAAAGTTTAAGTCCCCACAGAATAAGAAGAAAAACATCAAAAAAATATTTTTAAAATAGGAAAAATCAATCGCATATTTTTACACAGAAATTTAGAAATCTAACCATATACAGCACTGTAGCAGAACAGTCTTGTGACATTTTTTTCTTGTCTGTTGTTTTCATTTATTATCCTTTTTTAAAAAAGAAACATTTACTTGAGAGACACTATGGCAGTAATTGGTATGACATGTCAAGCAGTATGTATTTAGAAGACCAGAATGACAGGCATTCCAAGCATGACCATACTATTACACATTGGAATCTTCAGTGCAGTTGTTTAGTTCACAGATATCAACATACATGTTTAGTCAGGATGAGAATCCTATCAGTTAACTTCTAGTTTCATAAATCTGCTCAAGATTCTCAGGATCATTACCTTAACCGTCTTGTGCATGTAAATGTGTGGCTTTGCCTCTGTCATGTTTCCTAATTTTTCTCCTAACCCTCTCCTCATTGTCTAATTGTGTTATACCTTTCTATTTTTATTTCTTCTGTTGAGTTCTTATACTAGGGAGACGATGTAATACTTACATATGTGGGTCTGAATTTATTTCACTTATCTTCAAGTGGCATCCACTTGAATATAAAAGCTTTGAATTTATCATATTTAATATCTGAGTAATACTCCATTGCATAAAAATACTACATCTTTTCCATCCATTACTCAGGTGATGGGCATCTTGGTTGTTTCCAAGATTTGGTAATAACAAATTGTGCTGCTATAAGCTTATGTACACATATAACATTATGTTTTCAGTTCCTCTGGGAAAATTCTCTGTGTGGCGGGATAGCTGTTCTGAATGGGATTTTCAGTCCTAGTTTTTTAAGGAGTCTCCACCACACTGATTTCCATAATGGTTGCACCAGTCTACATTCCCACCAGCAGTGGAGAAGGGTTCCTTTTTCCCCACAGCCTCTCCAAAATTTGTTGTTGGTTGATCTGTTTATAACAGCCATTCTTTCTGGGGTGACATGGTATCTCAGTGTTGTCTTAATTTGCTGTTCATGGGTGGCTAGTGTTGTGCAGCCCTTTTGTCATATATTTATTTGCTTCTATGCATTCATCCCCTCAGAACTGTGTGTTCATCTCAAATGCCTATTTCTGCACTGGATCTTTAAATTTTGTGGCCCTAAGGTTTTTTAGTTCTTTATAAATTATAGCGAGCAGATCTTTGTCTGAGTGCTTATTAGCCAAGATATTTTTTCAGATTTGTGGGTTGTCTTTTCTCTTTGTTGGTAATTTGTTTTGATGTAAAAAAAAACTTCTCAATAAGAGGAGATCTCAGTTGTTAATTCTTTCAAGTGTTACCCATGCTATTTGAGTTTTGTTCATGAACTCATTGCCTACCCCTATATCTTCAAGAGTTCCTCCTACTTCCTCTTCCAGGAGATTGAGCATTTCTGTTTTGATGTTTAGATCTTTAATCCATTTTGACTTTAGCTTAGTGCATGGTGATAGACCTGGGTCAAGTTTTAGTTTTTGGCATGTTGAGAGCCAGTTTTTCCAGCACCATTTGTTAAAGAGGCTATCTTTCTTCCAGAAAGCCTGTTTTCAAAGATAAGGTGGTTTAGTGTGTTTGTAGAGTCTTCTGTATCTTCTAGTCTATTTCACTGATCCTCTGGTCTATTTTGTTTCCAATACTATCCTTTTTTAGCACAGTAGCTTTGAGGCATAATTTGAGGTCAGGAATTGTAATGCCTCCTGCCTTGTCTTTGTTGTCTAGAATTGCCTTTGATATTGTGATTTTTTTCTGGCTCCAAATAAATTTTAGAAATGATTTCTCTAGGTCTGGGAAGTATATTGATGATAGCTTCATAAGGATTATATTAAATCTGTCCTATTTGGGAGTATGGCCATCTTCACAATGTTGATTCTTTCTATCAAGAAGTATGGAATATCTTTCCATTTTCTGAAATCCTTTACGATCTCTCTTTTTTTCCATTTATTTTTATTTTATTAAAATACAAATGTCAATCAGACAGTTTCAAGACACCTTAACCATACAGAGTCGATGAATTAATACATTGCAAACTGTTTTCATAACGTTTTGGTATTGTACAAGGTGCATACATGAAATTATATTTACAGGTTTTTTTATAGCTGAATTATATCAAAGATTCAATA
>PVKA01046421.1:0-14943 GCA_004027165.1 Ctenomys sociabilis
AAATTTGAGGGCCTTGTTATGTTAGTTCTTTATATATTCTAGACAGTAGTCCTCTGTCTGATTACTAATTAGTTAGGATTTTTTCAAAGTGTGTGGGTTGTCTTTTCACTCTGTTGACAATTTCTTTTGACATGCAGAAGCTCCTTAAGGAGAGTTGATCCCAGTTGTTGATTCTTTCAAGAGCTTCCCGTGCAAATATATGTTTGTTCATGAACTCTTTACCTACCCCTATGTCTTCAAGAGTTCCTCCTACTTTCTCTTCCAGGAGATTGAGTGTTGCTGTTTTAATGTTTAGATCTTTAATCCATTTTGTCTTTAACTTAGTGCATGCTGATACAGCTGGGTCATGTTTTAGTTTTCAGCATGTAGAAAGCCAAGTTTTCCAGCACCGTTTGCTAAAGAGGCTATCTTTCTTCCAGTAAGCATGATTGGCCATTTTATCAAAGATCAGATGGCTGAGTGTGTTCATAGATGCTTCTGCACCTTCTAATCTATTCCATTGATCCTCAGGTCTATTTTGTTGCCAATACCATGTTGATTTTATCACAGTGGCTTTGTAGTATAATTTCAAGTGAGGAATTCTGATGTCTCCTGCCTTGTCTTTATTGGCCAAGATTGCCTTTGCTATTCTAGGTCGTTTGTGGTTCCAAATAAATTTTAGGAATGATTTCTCTAGGTCTCGGAGGTATGTCGTGGCAGTTTGATAGGGATTGCATTAAATCTGCGCAGCAATTTTGGGAGTATGGTCATCTTCATGATGTTGGTTCTTCCTATCCAGGAGCATGGATATCTTTCCATTGTATAGAAATCCTCGATAATCTCTTTTCTTAGGGTGTTGTAATTTTCCATGAAAAGATCTTTGATTTCCTTGGTTAAGTGAATCCCAAGGTGTTTCATTTTCCGCGGTGCTATTGTACAAGGTATTGTTTCTATTGTTTCCCTTTTAGTGTGCTTGTTATCTGTGCAGAGGAATGCTATTGACTTTTGAGGGCTGATTTTGTATCCTGCTATGTTACTGAATTTATGTATCACTTCTAGTAGTTTCTTGGTGGAATTTTTGGGGCCTTCCAAGTAAAGTATCATGTCATCTGCAAATAGTGATAATTTAACCTCTTCTTTACCTATTCTTATTCCTTTTATTTCTCCCTCTTTTCTAATGGCTGTTGATAAGAATTTCAAGACTATATTGAATAGGAGGGGAGATAGAGGACATCCTTGTCTTGTACCTTATTTAAGAGTAAAAGATTTCAGCTTTTCCCCATTTAGGATTATGCTAGCTTTTGGGTTGTCATAGATGACTTTTATGAAGTGAAGATAGAGTCCATGTATTCCAATATTCTGTAGGACCTTGAACATGAATGAGTGTTGGACTTTGTTGAAAGGTTTCTCTGAATCAGTTCAGATGATCATGTGGTTTTTAGATTTCATTCTATTGATATAGTGTATACGTTTATAGATTTTCTAATATTGAAATATCCTTGCATCCCTAGGATGAATCCTACCTGGTCATGGTGGATGATCTTCTTGATGATTTGCTGTATTCTATTTGCCAGGATTTTGTTGAGTATTTTTGCATTTATGTTCATGAGGGAGATTGGCCTTTAGTTAACCTTTTTGCTTGTGTCTTTCCCTGGTTTTGGAATGAGCATTATACTTGCCTCCAGAAATGATTTTGGGAGGACTTTTTCCTTTTCAACTTCGTGGAAGAGTTTGTGGAGTGTGGGGATTATATCTTTTATAAATTTCTTGTAGAATTCAGCTGTGCATCCATCAGGACCTGGACTTTTCTTTGTCAGTAGGCTTTTTATTACGTTTCGTATTTCATTGGCTATTATCAGCTTATTGAGAGTTGTTGTATCTTCTTGGTTCAGTTTTGGTAATTTGTACCTTTAGAGGAATCTGTCCATTTCTTCTGTGTCTTCTATTCTGTGAGCGTAAAGATTCTCGAAGTAAATATTCATAATCTTCTGAATTTCCAGTGGGTCTGTGGTGATTTCACCCTTTTCATTCCTTGTCGCTTGTACTTGAATTTTCTTTTGCCTCTTTTTGATGAGGTTGGCAAGAGGCTTATCAACTTTATTTAGTTTTTCAAAGAACCAACTTTTTGATTTGTGGATTCTTTGAACTGTTTTTTTCATCTCAATTTAGTTATTTTCTCCTCTAATCTTTATAATTTCTTCCCGTCTTTGCGCTCTGGGTTTTGTTTGCTCTTCTTTTTCTAGTTGTAGGAGGTGCAACACTAAGGTTCTAATTTGTTCCCTTTCTGTTTTCCTAATGTGTGAGTTCATAGCTATTATTTTCCCTCTAATAACTGCTTTCATCGCATCCCATAAATTCCGGTAAGTTGTACTTGAATTTTCATTGAATTGTAGATATTGCTGAATTTCTTGCTGAATTTCTTCTGCAACCCATTGATTGCTGAGTACGGTGTTCTTTAGTTTCCATCAGTTCTTTAGTTTCCATGGGTTTTTCTGGTTTCTTTTGTCATTTATTTCCAGTTTCATTGGATTGTGGTCAGATACTATGCATGGGATAATTTCTATTTTCTTGCATATATTTAGGCATGACCTCTGGACTAGCATGTGGTCTATTTTGCAAAATGACCCGTGTGCAGCTGAAAAAAATGTGTATTCAGCTATGGTTGAGTGGAACACTCTGTATTGTCCATCAGGTCCATTTGTTCCAAGCTCTGGTTCACTTCTGCTACTTCCTTGCTAATTTTTTTGTCTGGTTGACCTATCTTTTTGAGATAAGGGTGTGTTAAGATCTCCTGTTAAGATTGTGTTCTTAGACATTAAGTTTTTCATGTCCGTTAATATTTGTCTTACATAGTTGTTTGTTCCTCTGTTTGGTGCATAGATATTTATGAGTGTTACTTCTTGCTCTTGAATTTTTCCCCTGACCAATATATAGTGCCCTTCTTTGTGTCATTTGATCATTCTTGGTTTGAAGTTCAGACTGTCCGAGAACAGAATTGCTACTCCTACTTTTTTCTGAGGTGCTGGGGCATGCAGTATTGTTTTCCATCCTTTGACTTTGAGTCTATGAATGTCCTTTTGTGTTACGTGTGTTTCTTGTATACAGCATATTGTTGGATTTTGTTTCCTAATCCACTGTGCCAGTTTATTTCTCTTAATGGGAGAATTGAGTCCGTTTACATTTATGGTTATAATTGAAATGTGCTGACTTATGTTTGTCATGATATTTACCTGGTATTGTTTACTCCTTTGTAACCTGTGTTTAATTGTCTCTCCTGTTTAGTTGGTTCCTTCCATTCGCATTCATGGAGTTCTGGTCGCTGCAGTCTCTCTCTAGAACATCTTTCAGCTGCCTGTGAAGGAATGGCTTTGTCATCATGAAATTCTTTCATTGTTCTTTGTCATGGAAGTATTTCACTTCTCCATCAAACTTGAAAGAAAGTTTTGCAGGATATAATAGTCTGGGCTGGAATTTGTTTTTGTGTAGGACTTGAAGAACTCTGCTCCATGCTCTCCTTGCCTTCATTGTTTGTGTAGAGAAGTCGGCTGTAATTCTGATGGGTTTTCCTTTGAATGTGAGCTCCTTCTTCTCTCTAGCAGCTTTCAGTATATTATTTTTGTGTTGGATTTCTGTGATCTTAACTCTTATATCTCTCGGTGTGTTTCTACTTGGGTTGAGGTTATTTGGTGTTCTGTATGCTTCGGTGAACTGAATGTTGAATTTTTTCCTCATATTTGAGAGGTTTTCTGCAATTATTTCTCCCCAAATTCTTTTTATGTCATTTGTATTGACTCCTTCATTCTCGTTGATACCAATTATTCACACATTGTTCATCCTGGCGTCATCCTGCAGGTGATGGATTATTTTTTCCTGCATTCTCATTGTTTTTAAGAGATCCTTTCTCATCTTTTCACTAGCTGCTCCGGCACCTTCAAGATCTGAAACTCTGTCTTCGCTTTCACTCAGACGGTTTTGTAGACTCGTGATTGCTTTGTTTAGTTCTTCTATATCTCTTTGACTGTGTTTCATGTGTTCTATTTCTTTTCTGTATTGCCCATTCAAGGAATCCATATTTCTGATCTCCTCAATTTTTTTATCCATGTCTTCTTTAGAGGTAGTTATTAATTCTTTTTCTGCATTGTTTCTTCCAAGTTGGATTTCCTCTGTATATTTCTGGACTTGTTTCGGTATTTCAGATCCTATGACTTCAAAAAGTTCTTTTTTGATTTCAGAACTTATTTCTGCTTTGAGTTCCTCATGTTCTTTCTGCTGTTGTTTCTTTGCTTCAGATGCTGTTAATTCATATATATCAGTTGGAATAGTGCTCTCTGCACTTGTTCTGGGTGAGCATCGTTTTTCCACCCAATGTTTCTGGAATTCATTCTTTATTTCAAATTCTATGTATTCAAATATTTCTTTTTTATATTGGGGAATTACTTCTCGTTTTATTTCCTCTATAGCTTTCTGCTGTTGTTCCTTTGCTGCTGTATCTGTTACTTCATTCGTTGCAGCTGAGCTAGTGTCCTCTGCCCTTCCTGATGGACTCGAGGTCTGGGATTGCATTTTTCCCCTTCTCTTTGTCATTTTGTGTAGCACTGATCTTTGACCTTTGGTGTAGAGCTTTGGTGCAGCTATAACCTTAGCTTGTTATGAGATTCGGGTGCCAGTCTACTAAGTTTGAGATTATCCAGGTATGCCTATCCTGGGTCTAGCTGTTGTGTTCAGTTCCTTTTTTTCTGCAGCTCCTTTGGTTCCCCTCTGTTGGTTCCCGGGGTCAGCCCTCCTGTGTCAGGCAGGTCGTTCCCCAGGTGGGTGGGCCTGGGCTTTGGTGCGTCTTCTGGGCTCACAAAAGGATAGTGGATAATCTTATTCACTGAGTAGGCTGTACTGAGCCGGCCAGCTTGTGCTGGGTCCGGGTCTACAGGCCGTAGCCCAAGAAGGCTGGGAAAGGTCCCTCTGGTGTAGTGGGCCTGGAGCCCTCACTCACAGGCCAGGCTGTCCTGAGTTTCGTTCCATATCGTGGGACCGTGGATTCCTGAGAAATGTCCCTCCAGCGTGGCAGGCTTGGAGTTCTCACTCCAGGCCGACCTGCACTGGGTCTGGGGCTGTGGGGTGGTAATCACCTGGAAATGTTTCTCTGGCACAGTGTGCCTGGAGCTGTCACCGGGCCCCGGGGGGTGGCGGGCAGCTTAATCCCTGGGAAATGTATCTCAGGCACGATGGGCCTGGAGTTCTACACTCACTGACCTTTGATGCCCAGAGAATTGGGGAAATTCCTACTCAAACAGTGGGCTTTAGGTCAGGGGATCCAGGGAGGTATTGGTGAGTGGGTCCTGAGGTTTCAGGCCAGTCACTGGCTTGGAGGGGTTGGGGACAGGGATCTGTGTAGTGCGCGTGGGAAGGAGCCAAAGGCTGTCCCTCAGACTCACCACACTCTCACTGACCTGGGAAGCCTGGTGAGTCATGCAAATTCGCTCTCACTGGGAGAGATTGGCGCGGGATCCAGGAGGCCGCTGGAGTCAGCCACTGTCTCAGGCCGGTCTCTGGCTGGGTGGTGTGGGCGGGATCGAGTGGACTGCTGGAGTTGGTCTTGCTGTCTCGGGAGGCCTCTGGGGCTGGGTGGGCGCGGGCGGGATCGAGGAAACTGAACCACTGATTTTTGTCTGGAGGAAGGTAAGAAGGTGACTCTAAGCAAGTGCTGTGTGTGTAACTCTGGATAATACATTGGTGACACTATGAAGAGGGTGACACCTCTCATTCTAGAACTGTGTGGGCATGGAGATACACGGGTAGGAGGCTGGGAATTGCAGAAGACTCTATGAAGAGAAGTTTATGAAATCAGCTGCATATTAGAAATAAGTCTTTTGACACAGGAATGATTTTTCTCAGTTATCCATTCACTAAGTAAAATGTGAGAAAACTTACTTTATTATTTCTTCCTACAGCTTATCTCTAGAAAAATTTGGTTTAAAGAGATTCATAATTCTTCCTGTGAAAATGCATATGTGGTCAGGGAAATTGATTATTTATCTTACAATATGTAGGAAAGGGGCTTGACTTTCCCTTCACCTCAATCCTCCTCCTTCTCTTCCCCTAAGTAGCCATCTGCCCTCTAAGTCCTGCTGACTTTCTACCACTTACGTGATCATATTCCTCTACACAGCAGGAAGACTCTGTTCTGCCCATTGATTGCAACCTGCAAAACCTCTTTCTGGTCCACATCATGGACCAGAAGAGCATACACCAGGGATACAGCGACCCAGGCTCCTTTTCCGCCAGCCACATCATTTGCTCGTCAGAAACCTTGGCTGTCCCCTCAATAGTCACTTCTTTTTGTAACAGAAAAAGTGATAGCCACAAAGTCTACTGGAGGAGGAGAGGCAGCCACAGTCTCTCTCTCTCTCTCTCTAGAGTCTGCTTTAGACACAGATGTGCACCAGTGTGCACACAATGCATTTAGAGTGCACTTCTGTGCTTTAAGGCAAGAAACTGCAGTGCACAGGAGTCTTTTCCTCTTGCCTGCTTTTCATCTGGGAACCTGTGTGATGACATCCCCACCCCATGCCCACTTCTGTAGGTAAAGGTGGCTCCACTGGGCTGGAGAGACTCCTCCCAGCAGCACACAAGAGCGTCACTTCAGAGTCCACAACACTTGCATTATTTGTCCTGACGCCTCAGGAATGAGAAGAACACCTGTTTTCTTCACGTAAAACACCTCCCTGACCACTTCTGATGGGTGCTTCAGACCTCCAGAGCCTGAGAAGGTGCCTGACTGACTGTCACTGTTCCATCTGAGGAGCTGACAATGGCCGGCTTCACTTCAGATGCTCAGATTTCAAAATCCTCCAGGTCAAGACAATCAGAGAGAAGGGTTACGTTCCTGTGCACTGTGGAAGGACTAGACCCCACAATAGCCCAGTATATATGTTATAGATAACCAGAAAGGAAAAGCTCAAGGGCTTCAAACACTAAGTAATGATACGGAGATGGAAATATTAATTACCCTTATCTGGTAAGGGCACGTTGTATCTATATATGGAAATACCACACTATGCTTTGTAGAAAAGTAGGCTTATTATATACAATTAGTTCTTTTAGGTTTAAGAAGATGGAAATGCTAATGAGCCTAGTAGGAACATTATACATCATTTACATGTATCAAATCATATCCTTCTCTACCAATATGCACAATTAATGAAAAATTGTACATAATTAAATAAAACATTGTTTCAATTTTTATAGATAAGATATTACAAACTCTGCTATGTTGAATCTCCCAAGGAGCTTAGAAATAATGCATATCTAGCCTTGCTGGGCCATGAAGTGAGTGAGCACTGCCTTAGCAGAAAAACCACTGGGTTTTTTTCTGTGTTCCCCTAGCACTTAGCTGGAGATAAACAAGTAAATATCAAAAGCAGGGTGTGCCAGTAAGACCCTCAGTCCTTCGCTCTAAAGTGAGCTGCAGACCGGCATATGCCGCCCCTCCCTGTCATCTTCCTACACACACAGCCCCTCGTCCAGTGCCGTCAGCCTCCAGACCCAGGCCTGGAAATCTGTTTTTTCAAAGTCTCTCTATGTTCTCACCACAGCATCAGCACACTAAAGTCTCCACTCAGACTTCCCATGACCAGCATGAGTTCCAATAGCTCTGTTCTGGGTCATTCTGAACCCTGAGGGGCCAGTGAGGTCTGCTAGGAGGGCTGCTGTGAGTGTTACCAGTTACAGACAATGAAAGAACAGCAGCAGTTCCAGAAAATATCTGGGAGAATGAGCCCTTTAACTAGCAAGAAAATGCTACAAACAGCATAATGTCTCAAGTCCACACTGCAAGTGCCCCTGAAAACAACAGGTTTGAGAAAAATTCTGTCCATCAGTGCCCTCAAGACAGGCAGGCCAAATAATTTTGTTGGCTGAAGCAGGTTTTTCATCTACTACAGAATGATCCTCCTGGAGCTGGGGGTGTGGCCGACCAGCCTAATTTCTTATACCTATAGAATGTGTATCCAGAGTAAAGGAGGAAAGTGAGGTCTGGGGCATTAGCTGCAGAGCAGAAGGAAGTAAGCTTCCCACAACAAACCTGAACCCTGGGTATCA
This sequence comes from Ctenomys sociabilis, assembly GCA_004027165.1. Classification (NCBI taxonomy): domain Eukaryota; kingdom Metazoa; phylum Chordata; class Mammalia; order Rodentia; family Ctenomyidae; genus Ctenomys; species Ctenomys sociabilis. The sequence continues at coordinate 8,074 of PVKA01046421.1, forward strand.
TGGTGGCCCAGGCAATAACATGAGGGAGACCAGGGCCTTGTAAACAACCCCCGAGGCCTCAAACAGCAAACTTCCAACTTGATATTCAGGACAGAAAAACAATGATTTTCATCCAAACACATCACAGTTTATAAAATATTTCTTTCTGCTGGTGTTTTCTTTATATTTTCTGAGGTATGTTTCATGCACTATACACAGAGGTTGAGAATTTTGTATATGGTTCTATACGTAGTAAGTACCAGAGCCAGAACCTGAAAAAAAGTAAAACCATCAGCTGAAAGGAGACTAGGTTCTGTCTTTGGGAAAAGCCTACTGTAAGAAGTCAGTCACTTAAATCAACAGATATGCTAGTTTAATTTTTCTTACATGGATAGATACCCAAATTGCTAGTCACTCTGAAATACATGAGATCTCACAAAGAGTCATCAACTCCTTTTACAGTTCCTGGGACATTCTCTTCCTTTCTGGCCATATTGGCTTTTTTTTAGACCTGAGCAGTTTTCAAGACCACACACATGCTAAGCAAGTGTTCTAACACTAAGCTACATCCCCAGCCCTCTGGCCTTTATGGAAGACCTACTAGGCAGAAGACACTATACCAAGCCTTTTACAAGCTTGTTTCTTTGGCCACTCAAAGGACCACAGGAGACCAGTCAGCCATCTTGAGTTCAGGGGTTAACTCAGTTTTTTCACAAAAGAACACAGACCCACACAATCTTGAAATAAGGGCCTCACCCTAGAAGTAAATGGAGAGCACCATGGCCAGTCCCTCTTGGGAGGATTCATCCTGTTTATGTTCATAAGCAGAATCAACACAGGTGCATATGCATTCCTACTGACTCACATTCTTCTCAGAAAAGTCTACTTCAGAGACACCATCTCACAACAGTGAGTCATTATTTTACAACTGCCACTTTCTTCTGATTTTGTTTCCACCCCATTGCAGATAAAACAACACATGGCCATAGGGAGAACCTATTAGAAGCAGTACATTCCTGAGACTGTAAGTAGCCCACTTCAACAATAAGGGACATGATTCACCAAGTTGTTTGGCATTTATTTAAATTGAGTAGCTAAAGAAACAGTAGTGCACACAGGTCCAGGCTGGGCACAGAGTCATGAATGGCATTAATTATAACAACATTCATTAGTACATTCCCTATTCCAGTAACTGTGACACGTTCTAGAAAGTCCTGTAAGTTCATTTTAGTCTCCTGTAGTTACCACATTAACCCTGCTAGCCAGCTCTGAGTGCCAGTCCCTAGTTTAGAAAGAAAGAATGGGAAGTAAATCCCCCTGTAGTCATTTAGTGAGGAACAGCAATTTCAAATCCAGGAAGAAGACTTATAAGCCATACTCAGAACAATTATCCTATTTTGCCTAGGAAGAGACATCCTGGATTGCCAAACTGTCCCTTAGATGTCACTCTAAATTCCCAAACCTTGAAATGCCAGGTTGGTCTTAGCTACTTTTCTCATTGCTGAGACAAAATACCTATACCCAAAATTGAAGGAGGAAAGGTTTGTTTAGCTCACAGTTTATAAGGAGAGTTCAGTCCATAATCAGCTGGCTCCAAGGCAGGGTGGAACATGGCAAAGGGACAACAATTCATGATGGTGGGAAACAGCAAAAGCAACACAGAGAGAAAGATTCTCTCTGTTCCTTATGTTTCAGGCAGGCTACACCATCATTCAGGTCACCACTGTATCCCACTCCCAGGCTCCTGCTGAAGAAATAGTTCAGTGTTTTGGTCCCATTTCATCCCAACAAGTAGTATAATTATATGCATGGGAAGAGGTATCAACTGGTAATTAAAGCCCATTTTAAAAATTCAAGAAGAGATCAGGGACTGGGAGGGTAGCTCAGTAGTGGAGAGCCTGTCTAGCATACTGAGGCCCTATGTCCTGTGTTCCACCCACAGTAACACACACACACACACACACACACACACAAAGTTGGTTCAGATAGAAAAATATTAAACTCTTCTCTCTGTATTCCAAGAAAATGTTTTCAACAGACACTAAAGTCCTTTTCGGTTAAGATTCCATTCCAGTTGGCTAAGCCATTTATAAGTTATTTTAAACCTAGAATATGAATGCAATTAAGGCATGCATAGATATCAAAATGAAATACTAGAAAATGACTTAGTAAACTTCCTAAGGAATGGGGTGTGCAATAAGTCGGAAGACACTGTTTAAAATGACTGTAGCATTCAAGAGTTTTCCTTGAATTTGAAGAGATTTGTGCTCCTTTCAGTTAGCATGAATTTGAAAGCTTGAACTTTGCAGATGTCAGAAGCTATACAGAAAACCTAAAACACAGAATTAATTTGCATGCCAGAGGTTTTTTGGTCTTTCTATGAAAATAAAACCAAACCACAAAATCCATTCAGATTCTTAAGACTGCATAAACTGCTTAGAAATCAAGGCAAGAGTTCTCTTACAAATTTCTGTGCAAAACTGCTATGGGAAGTAATTCTCTACCTAGTGCCAAAGCAGCAAAAAGAAAATAGTACCATTTGACTGGACTTCTGAATGAGTAAGTGCCCCCATACTCTTACCCATCCTGACCCCCAGCCTACCATCAACAGTTTCTCTTGATGAAGCCCTGAATATCTTCCCAAACCTGGCCCCCTGATGCCACCCCTCCTGATGGCTTATCTTGACTGTCAATTTGATTGGCCTTAGAGATACCTAGATTGGCAAACCAGACCTAAGTGCATCTGTTGATGTCACGGAGGCATGAACTTGGGGACTGTATCTGCTCCCTGGCCCTTTTTTCTCCAGCTCCTTTCCTGCTGTTTTCTGGATGCCATGAATGAGGCATCTTTTTATTTTTTAAGGCTTTCATCCCCCATGCCCTTATATCATGTTTTTGCCTGGGATGCAGCTAATCATGGACCTCCGAAATTTGAACCCAAATAACCTTACAGTTCTGTAAGTCATATATTTTTGTCTCATCAACAGAAATGTGACTAATATGTCCTCCAAGAAGTTCTTCATGAAGTACAAAACAACACTCACCTAACTTAGCCAGGGTCCACTTCCCCATGACACACTGGTCTGCATCAATCAGCAAGGTCCTTCACACAGCACATATAACATGGCTGTGGCTGACATTATACACAACACATGACATCCAACACCCAGAGTACAAACACTCCCTAACTCACACAGTGCTTCACAGTGCTTCTGGACTCATCCATACTGCACTGAATCAGCACTGTGGACCTTTCCCTCTTAATGCTTGGCCATAAAATGCCCTGGTTCTCCTTTTCACACTTTGATATCTTTTTCTTCTCTGAACAGAGGTAGGTTTTACTTCCCTACAGTCCTCACTCATGTGTGAGCAGGCAGAAATGGTCCATTGTCCCAATAATAGAAGATTTCAATAAAAAGAAACTCTGTGAGGCTTTCTCCTTGTGAGAGATACTCTTCTGAGTGTTCCTTGAGGGACTTTCTGAGTGTCCACTGCTTTGCCCTTCTAGCACTGTGTGGGGTGGAATTAGCTGGTGTCCACCCTTTCTTCTCTACTCTATTTAGAGTGCTTTCCCACACCACAGAATCTGAGAGGCTACAAGATAAATTTCCCGGACTCTTTGTCAACTGAAGATCCTGAGAATATACCTTGTCTCTGAGATTTTAAGGGTTAGGGCAAAGTAAAGGGGAAAAAATGACCTTCAGCTTGAATGACCTGTTCCTCTATCCTCAGGCCCCGGGATGATCTTCAGATCCCCAGATACAGGGTTAGCCAAAGGATGTTAATCTCAGAGATCCAGACTAGTGCTTGCATCTGTAGGGCTTCAACAACTGTGGGAGTATTCATGCCCTAAAATGCAACCATTCCTACTTAAACCATCTCATATGGATTCTGTATCTCTCAGAATCCTGGCCTGCAGAGAAAATCACAAAAAAACAACAAAATTCTTTACCTGTGACATCTGATTGGCTAACTAGTAGATAAGCTTGTACAGCATCAAGCTTTGATCTGCCTCATTCTGTTCAATCAGTGGAATTTTTCAGTACGATCTTTTACCAAGCATTGATGTGCCAGGAGTAATCTTGGAAAATGCCACCAGGAAGTAACAATAAAGTCATTATTGCACTTAATTGGAAAAATGTCCTTCATATATTTGCCATCAGCAAAAGTTCACTTAGTCACTGGGCAAATAATCTGTATGGGTCCCATTTAGAAAGCTCTTGACCCAAATATTTAAAGAGGTGCAAAACAAAACAAACTTCAGTTGATCAACTGTGAACACTTTTTCTTCTCTTAAGAGAAAGAGAAATAATAATCAATTTTATTAATTTAAGAAGGTTAACTTCGGAACGTTCAAAAATCAGACATATAGAAAATCAAGTGCTATCAATATCATCCTTAAAAGTCACTAGAAACAGAATATTATGCAACAGTCTTGAGAGCCAGATGTTACTGCCAGAAGCTAATGTCATTCCCTTGCCTGGGTCAAAATTCACTAAAGTAACATGTCTACAAGGAGCAAGAGACTTTAGATAAAGCTCCACTATTTAGACTCTACAGTGGTCCCTCACTTACTATGGAGGTTCCATTCCAGACACTCCCACAATGAGTGAAAATCAACCAAGTAGCAATGTTATGTTCATAATTTTTAATTTATTTATTTTTTTCAAAGATGATTAATAGGACAGTTTCAATAGTTAATGCATTTTAATTGTTATCTTCCTCGTGGTTATCCATAGTACAAAAGCAGACAGGATATCCTGTCCAAACATTATTAGTGCAAATCTTTCTTCTCATAGAATTAAGCAAAAGTAGCTGTATATCTATCCTAACTATTCTGTATATACAAATACAGAATGGTCCTTCCTTTGTAGCCCCTTGTTTTGTTTAGTCCTATCAGAGATGGGTGTTCCATTGGCATTTAAATACTATAGGTGCTTGAATTCAGCAAAATACTCTAACACAGTGCAGCAGTCCACAGAATTTGTTGACCAGAGCCTTTTACAGCTCAGGATATTAATATGGCTTTACTTTATATACTTTATTTTTATACTTTTCTGTTGGATGGTTAAGACCAAGATAAAACAAGACCTATAAAACAAAAAATGTAACTTTTGTATCTGATAAGGTCAGTCAGGTACTCTCAGGATTTATCCTGTAACCCTGCACCTCACTTTGTAGATCCTTTGTCAGTGTCAGCCATATGGATGACTCATGGCCATTGGTTAACCAGTTGGCTCTATGTGAAAGCCTGAGAGAAAATTTTCTCTTCATGTGACTCTCCTTAGGCACACTATAGATCATCTATAGCATTCCTCTGTGGCTCCATAAGCTCCTTGATCAGAAAATTTGGGGCACTATTTACATATTTTTAAAGCTTTATAAATCCTTCCCTTGAGCTAGGGAGATAGAGTGCTGGTCCAAGCAGCTGCCTGGCAAGCACAAGAACCAGGATTCAATCCCCAGTACTGCATGCCATGCTGCCCTGGAACCCTGAGTGTGCTGTGCCAGCCACCAAAAATGGGCATAGTGGAATACATCTGTAATCCCAGTGCTGGGGAGGCTGAGACAAGAGAAGCACTGTGACTCTGAGCTGAGTAAGTAAGACGCTGCACCAAATTAATTAATTAATTAATTAATTAATTAATGATTTTTTTTTAAAAAATTAAACTCTTTTCACACTTTATGAACTTTTCCCACACCTTTGAAAATACTTCTAATCCCGCCCGCCCCCGCCCAGCACCTGAGACCGGCCAGAGACAGCGCAGCCGACTCCGCCATCGTGCTCCATCCCGCACGCACAGCCCCAGACACCAGCCAGAGACACGCGGCCGACTCCGCCATCCTGCTCCATCCCGCCCGCGCCTGCCTAGCCCCAGAGACCAGCCTGAGACAGTGGCTGACTCCAGCGGCCCCCTGGATCCCGCCCCAAGCTCTCCCAGCGAGAGCGAATTTACAGGACTCACCAGGCATCCCAGATCAGTGAGAGTGTGGTGAGTCTGAGGGAGAGCCTTTGGCTTCTTCCCACACGCACTTCGCGGATCCCTGTCCCCAACGCCTCCAAGCCAGTGACTGGCCTGAAACCTCTGGACCCACTCACCAACACCTGACCAGATCCCCTGACCTAAAGCCCACTGATTGAGTAGGAATTTCCCCGATTCTCTGGGCATCAAAGGTCAGTGAGTGTAGAACCTCAGGCCCGTTGTGCCTGAGATACATTTCCCAGGGATTAAGCTGCCCGTCACCTCCCGTGGCCGGGTGACAGCTCCAGGCACACTGTGCCAGAGAAACACTTCCAGGTGATTACTGGTCCCACCCTACAGCCCCAGACCCAGTGCAGGTCAGCCTGGAGTGAGTACTCCTAGCCTGCCACACCGGAGGGACATTTCTCAGCAATCCACGGTCCCACGCAACGGACCGAAACCCAGCACAGCCTGGCCTATGAGTGAGGGCTCCAGGCCCACTGCACCAGAGGGACCTTTCCCAGCCCTCCTGGGTTACGGCCTGTAGACCCGGACCCAGCACAAGCTGGCCGGCTCAGTACAGCCTACTCAGTGAATAAGATTATCCATTATCCTTTTGTGAGCCCAGAAGACGCACCAAAGCCCAGGCCCACCCACCTGGGGAACGACCTGCCTGACACAGGAGAGCTGACCCCGGGAACCAACATAGCGGAACCAAAGGAGCTGCAGAAAAAAGGAACTGAACACAACAGCTAGACCCAGGATAGGCATACCTGGAAAATCTCAAACTTAATAGACTGGCACCCGAATCTCATAACAAGCTAAGGTTATAGCTGCACCAAAGCTCTACACCAAAGGTCAAAGATCAGTGCTATACAAAATGACAAAGAGAAGGGGAAAAATGCAATCCCAGACCTCGAGTCCATCA